>MU755516.1:30282-58864 GCA_026770625.1 Nicotiana glauca
ACAATTCATAAAAGACACTACTAAGAGCATTTTGTCATCATATATATCATCAAAACAACATAAAAATGTGATTATTTAGGGCGTGATTATAGTCAAATTCACCTATTATCAAAAACTCTTGTGATAACTTGCTTCCAAGTGTTCCCGTAGCTTTCTTGCCTCTCCAATAATGTCTATCCCTTAAAAAATAGGTTTAGAACCCCTTTTATACATGTTGGGGGAATGTAGGGTAGAAACTACCAAGTCCTAACCGAACTAGGATGAAATCCGCCCTTAGTCGTCTTGCTTGGCGCCTGACGGCAACCTGGACACCGAAATTTTTCCACTTCTGGGCTATTCTGCTATTGGCGTTTTGGTTGGTGCCTAGAACCAACCTGGGCATCAAATTCATACTCCCTCCAAATTCTTCTATTTTTACTTCACTTTGCATGCACGCATGCCAAATCACTTCAAATTGACTCTTACATATATAAACACCATTATTAAGCTCGAGTCACAAATATTTACACTAAAGTTAACAAGATTGAGGTATAATGAAAGGCAAATTACATGCAAAAATAGGAATTTCTAGCCTAACTTTAACATCCCACACTTAACCTCTTGCTCGTCCTCGAGCAACCTAAAATCTTGCTAACTAAACAATGCACGCAAGATATCATATAATGGAGGATCTTTTAGCAACTCAACACACTACACTTATGATCATTGTTGACATCAATAATTAAACGCATTCATATATTTTCCAACTTTCACATGCTAGAATATTAATGATCAATTAAAAACACTCAAAAAACCTGCCCATAACCACACAACCTCAAAGACCAACTCGTCGCTAATAAGCACTCTCAATTCGTGAACTCACCCAACAAGAGATGTTTAATAATGTCACATATCTCTCGGGGAATCACGTGCCTCTCCATAGAATAAGAGGGTATTTTGTCCATACATTCAAATATGCATATTTATTTTCTTTGCTTTTCTATTTCTTCTCCTTTTTTTCCAACACTCTCCAATAATTTAGGTTGTCCGGCTAGTGATCTTCCAAAACATGCATGCACCTTTGGCTTTTCTATGGTTTCACTCAAAAACTATTCTAAATCTCACCATACTCTTCTAGCGACTTAAGTGCTTTCGGAGGTAAAAGTTCAACAAAAAAGTTACTTAAAAATAAAATGGGACTCGACTTGTAATGTGCTTGCCAAAGAAAAAGCTTATACGCACAAATGGGCTATTTAAGTTAATTTTATTTATGGTGGCATAATAGCTCAACGGACAATCAAAAAAATGCCTACGTCATCTTTTAGACTCACAAAGCTTACTTAATTCGTTTTGACTAACACACGGGGTAAGTTCTAGACTAACACATGGTAGCAAAGAATGTAATCAAAACCTCACATCACACAATGTACATGACCCCAGTTGCGACAGTTTCATTCCAACTCTCGAGTTTAGGCAAGTAATCACAAAGTCAAGAAGTATTAATTAACCAATAAAGCACTACAATGTACGCAAGATATCATACAATGGAGGATCTTTTGGTAATTCAATACACTACACTCATGATTATTGTTGACATCAATAATTAAACCCTTGCATACGCATTCATATATTTTCCAACTTTCACATGCCAGAATATTAGTGACTAATTAAAAACACTCAAACAACCTGCCCATAACCACCCAACCTCAAAGACCGACTCGTCGCCAATAAGCACTCTCAATTCGTGCACTCACCCAATAAGAGATGTAATAATGTCACCTATCTATCAGGGAATCACGTGCCTCACCATAGAATAAGAGGGTATTTCGCCCACACATTCAAATATGCATATTTATTTTCTTTGATTTTCTATTTATTCTCCTTTTCCCCCCAACACTCCCCATTAATTTAGGTTGTTCGGCTAATGATCTTCCAAAACATGCATGCACCTTTGGATTTTCTATGGTTCCACTTAAAAGCTATCTTAAATCTCACCTTACTCTTCTAGCAACTTAAGGGCTTTAGGAGGTAAAAGTTCAACAAAAAAGTTACTTAAGAACAAAATGGGACTCGACTTGTAATGTGGGTGCCAAAGAAAAATTTTATACGCACAAATTGGCTATTTAAGGATAATTTTATTTATGGTGGAATAATAGCTCAATGGACAATAAAAAAATGTCTACGTCATCTCCTAGACTAAGAAAGCTTACTTAATTCATTTTGACTAACACACGGGGTAAGTTCTAGTCTAACCCATGATAGCACAAAATGTAATCAGAACCTCACATCACACAATGTACATGACCCCAGTTGTGACAGTTTCATTCCAACTCTTAAGTTTAGACAAGTAATCACAAAGTCAAGAAGTATTAAGCAATAAAACTGAGAGAACGCATCATAGGCAGGTTATTCAATCTTTCACGACATTAATTTTTATTAAAACATGTTAGGAAGGTAATTTTCATGCTACGACCTAACTATGCTAGCATCAAATTGGTCAAAAGGCACATAAGATCACTCAAGTTTTTATTCCTCAATTTAAAAAAAAATTACCCGATTGTAACGATCTGACTGGTCGTTATGAGAGTTAGATCCCCAATCCCCTATTAACTACTTCCTCGTATTTTTTTCTGATATTGTGACTTGCCGGGAAGATTCATTTTGAGTTTCAGTGTGTTTTGAGACACTTAGTCCTAAATGGGAGCTTAAGTCTTAAAATTTGGATCGTAGCGGAATAGTGTGAAGACGATTCTGGAATGAAATTTTGTCAATTAATTTAGCCATGTTGAGTGATTTTTGGCTTAGGGGCATGTCCGAATTGTATTCTTGAGGTCTGTAGCTCATTTAGCCTTGAAATGGCGAAAGTCGAATTTTTAGAGTTTTGGGCCGGTAGTGGAAATTTTGATATAGGGGTAGGAATACGATTCTGGAAGTTGGAGTAAGTACGTAGTGGTTAATATGAATTGTGTGAAAAATTTGGGGTCAATCAGACGTGGTTTGGTTGGTTTCGGTATCAATTGTAGAATTTTGAAGTTCCTAGTTCATTAAGTTTGGATTGGAGGGTAATTTGTATTTTTAGTGTTGTTTGATATGTTTTTAGGGATCGACTAAGTTCGTCTGGTATTTCAGGATTGGTTGGTATATTTGGTTGAGGTCCCAAGGGACTCGGGTGAGTTTTGGGTGCTTAATGGGTCATTATTGGACTTAGATAAGTAGCAGATTTCTGGTTTTTGGTTGCAGAGATTTCCTTCATCGCTTTCGCGAGAGGAGTCTCACATTCACGTAGGCCATCTGAGTTTTCCTTTTGCATTCGCAACGTTTATCCCGCATTCGTGAAGGTATGGAACCCTAAGGCTATGTGTTCGCAATAAGGACCTCGCTTTCGCGTAAAGTCAATGGTCAGATGGTTCCATGCATAATAGCCTACGCATTCGCGAAGGGTCAGGCTAGTTAAGCTTCGCATTCACGACCGGTGCATTGCATTCGCGATGAGTATATTTTTTTTTCGAAGCAGCTTGTGCTTCGGGAAAGCGAGGCTTTGACCGCGTTCGCGAAGAAGGGCGTAGCTGGGCAGACTTTAAATTTTAAAAATGAGAGGTTGAGCTCATATCACAAAATTTGATTGGGTACACGGTAGAAAGCAAAATTTGGAGAGATTTTCAGAGAAAGTCATTGGGTAATGATTCCTAACTCCATTTTTATCATATCTCACTAATCTATGCTTAATTTCAACATTTAATTTCGGATTTATGGTGAAAATGGGGAAAATTTGAGAAAAGTTCTTAGGCCGAATTTTGAGGTTTTGATCGAGATTTCGGGTATCGGATTTGAGTAAATTTGATATGATTAGACTCGTGAGTGAATGGATGTTCATATTTTGTGACTTTTACCCGATTCCGAGACGTGGACCCGGGGAGGCTTTTTGGGCGTTATTCTAATTTCTTGCCTTAGCTTTGATTTCGTTAGTTAGATTAGTTTCTTGTAGCTATATTTATGATATGTAATTGGTTTTGGATAGATTTGGGTGATACGGAGCCGGATATACGTGGAAAGAGCATTATTACGAATTTATTTGAGCTTGGTTTGAGGTAAGTGGCTTGCCTAACCTTATGTAGGGGAACTCCCCTTAGGATTTGGTACTGTTTGATATATGAGAGTCGTGTATGTGAGATGACGAGTATGTACATGGGCTATTTGTGGTAAAACCCCATTTTTCACTAAGTCATAACCTGTTTTCTCCTTGTATGAACTAGACTAGCATATGTACCATCCTATTTTGATTAGAAAACCATGCCTATGTGTTTTAACTGCGTTATTGAATTTTGTGCAGCATGTTTAGTGAAATTACCTACTTTTTTTGATTTGAACTTAGTCTAGACTGCAGGTTTCTTGCTGTAACTGTTGTTTATATTGGTTGTGTTGCATATTTACTTTGGGACTACAGAAAGTTATTTCGGGAGATCCCCATGTACTGCATATTTACTTTGGGACTATGGAACGGTATTACGGGAGATCCACCAGTACTATATATTTACTTTGGGACTATGGAACAGTATTCTGGGAGATCCCCCCAGCACATTTACATTTGGGACCATGGAATGGTATCCCGGGAGATCCGCTATTGCTATTTCTGTGTTCTGATCTGTTGGCTTTCATTGAATCCTATTCCGGTTAGATTTTCATATTTATTTTATTGTAATATTTCTTCATGTCTTATTTCATTATATTTATACCAGTAGGGCCCTGACCTAATATCGTCACTACTCGACCGAGGTTAGGCTTGGCACTTACTGGGCACCGTTGTGGTGTACTCATGCCCTTTCCTGCATATGTTTTCGTGTGCATATACAGGTTCATCGTAACAACCTCATCACTAGTTGTAGTCACTACTGCTTGTTGGAGACTTCAAGGTACATCTTCCCGTGCCCGCAGATCCTCAGAGTCCCCCTTTATTCCCCTATGTTCATTTCTCTTTCTTTTTGTAGAGATGATGTCTAGAAGGGTTAAAACATCTTAGTAGCTTATGACTTGCGAGTTTATGGGTTTTAGGTATTGTTCGGTATATTTCTGAAGTCATAACTGTATATGCCAAATGGAATTTAGTTGCTTATTAGATAATTGTTACTATCAGTAGTTAATGTTCATGCTTTTGTTTCATTTTCCGTAATGTGTTAGACTTACCTAGTCGTAGAGGCTAGGTGTCATCACGACAGTTCACAAAGGGAGAAATTGGGTCGTGATAATTTGGTATCAGAGCTCTAGGTTCATGAGAGTTGTGAGTCACAAGCCGATATATTAGAGTCTCGCAGATCGGTACGGAGACGTCTATACTTATCTTTGGGAGGCTATGGAACTATTTGGAAAATCCCACTTCATTTGATTCCTTGTCGTGCGAGATTCTATCTTCTATTCTCTCATAGATGTGAGGACACGTGCTACTGGAGATTACTAGACACCCATGCCCCCTACTAGAGCCGCCAGAGGTCGAGGCCAGGGTAAAGGCCGAGGATGTACACGTGGTACAGCTAGAGCACCTACACGAGCTGCTGCAGAGGAGCCACCAGTAGCTTTAGTCATAGCAAAGGCACCTGATATGCCTCATACACTACTCTAGCTCTCCAGGAGACCCTTGCACAGTTCATCAGCATGTAAATCACTCTAGCTCAGGCAAGGTTGATTCCTCTTGCTGCATCAATATCTCATGCCGGGGGAGGAGCACAGACTCCCACCGCCCGCACCCTAGAGCAGTGGGTTCACGTTGATCAGATCCCAGAGGTTATACCTGTGTCGCCTGTAGCCCCAATTTAGCCCGAGGGTAGGGCAGCAGCCTTAGAGGTGGAGCATCGGAGGCTTGAGAGGTAGAAGAAGTACAACCCTCCTACATTCAGTGGTCTATCATCAAAGGATGCTTAAGGATTTACGGAGGTGTGCAACTGTATCCTCCGCACTATGGGTATAGCAGAGTCGTACGGGGTTTCCTTCACTGCCTTCCAACTTCGAGGGGCAGCCTATTAGTGGTGGCGTATTGATGAGTTGGACAGGCCGGCTGAGGCAATTTCTCTTACATGGACTTAGTTCTCGGATATGTTTTTGAGAGAGTATGTCCTTGAGAGCCTCAGGGACGCATGTTTGATCAGTTGTGCCAGGGTACTATGACTGTTCCAGAGTATGTCGTCCGCTTTAGTGACTTGGCTAGACATGCACCGACCTTGGTTTCTACTGGTTGAGAGAGGGTTTGCCGATTTATTAAGGGGCTTATTCCCAGTATCAGAACTAACATGGCCTAGGATTTAGAGATGGATATCGCGTATCAGCAGGTGATGAGTATTTCTAGAAGAGTAGAGGGCATGATTGCTCAGGATAGGGAGGAGAGAGAAGCCAAGAGGTCTCGAGAGTCGGGCCATTATTCTGGTTCCCACGACCCAACTACAGTTTGTTATGGTAGGAGTTATGTGATCCAAAGTTTTCTTGGTTTGGCGGGTTATTACCGTGGATTTGTTGAGGGATTCTCATATATTGCAGCAACCATGACCAGACTAACAAAAAAGGGTGCTCCAGACATGTGGAGGAAAGAGCACGGGGAGAGATTTTAGAAGCTCAAGATAGCTTTAACTACAACTCTAGTAGGTATTACCTTCAGGATCGGGGTCTTATAAAGTTTATTGTGATGCGTCGCATGTTGGCCTCGCTGTAGTATTGATGCAGGACTGTAGGGTGATTGCCTACGCGTCCAGATAGCATATATTCAAGTAGAAGGATCGTAATTTGTGTAAGAGGAGGTGGTTAGAGCTGCTTAAGGATTATGATGTTAACATTTTATACCACCCGGGGAAGGCCACTGTGTTGGCCGATGCTTTGAGTCACCGGGTAGAGAGTTTAGGGAGTTTAGCTTATCCACGATCAACAAATAGGCCCATGGCATTGGATGTTCAGGCCTTAGCCATCCAGTTTCTAAGATTGGATATTTCGAAGTCGAGTCGAGTATTGACTTGTCTGGTCTCTTGGTATCCTCCTTATGATCGTATCAGGGAGCATCAATATGACCACCCCCATCTACTTATCCTGAAGGACACAGTTCAACACGATGATGCTAAAGAGGTCACTATTGGGGGTGATGGTGCATTGAGGATGTAGGGCATGCTAGTGTGCCTAATATGGATGGTTTGTATGAATTGATTCTTCAGGAGTCTCACTGATTGCGGTACTCCATTCATTCGGGTGTCACAAAGATGTATCATGACTTGAGGCAGCATTATTGGTGTCGTAGGATGAAGAAGGACATAGTGGAGTATGTTGCTCGGTCTCTAAATTGTTAACAGGTGAAGTATGAGCATTAGCAACCAGGTGGATTGCTTCAGAAGTTAGAGACCCCGAAGTGGAAATAGAAGCGGATCACGATGGATTTAATTATTGGACTCCCACGGACTCAACAGATGTTTGATGCAGTTTGGGTGATTGTGGATAGGCTGACCAAGTTAGCTCATTTCCTTTCTGTGATGACTACCTATTCTTTCGAGCAACTGGATCGAGTTTATATCCGGGAGATTGTCAGAATTCTTGGCATGCTGGTATCTATCCTCTCTGACATGGGCACGCAATTTACATCACGGTTCTGGAGATCCGTACAACATGAGTTGGGTACTCGGGTGGAGTTGAGCACTCATTTAACCCTCAAGCAGACGGGCAGTCCGAGTGCACTATTCACATTCTTGAGGATATGCTCTGTGCATGTGCGATGGAGTTTGGGGGTTCTTGGGATCAGTTCTTGCCCCTTGCAGAGTTTTCCTACAACAGTACTTATCATTCCAACATTCAGATGGCACCGATTAAGCTCTTTATTGTAGGCGGTGTCGGTCCCTAATAGGTTGGTTTGAGCCGGCCGAAGCTAGATTATTTGGCATAGACTTAGTTCAGGATGCTTTGGAGAAGGTTAAGGTGATCTAGGATAGACTCCGCATAAACTAGTCCAGACAGAAGATTTATGCAGATTGGAAGGTTCGCGATGTGGCATTCATGGTCGGAGAGCGGGCCTTGCTCTAGGTTTCTCCTATGAAAGGCATTATGAGGTTCGGAAAGAGGGGAAAGCTGAAACCAAGGTTTATTGGTCCTTTTGAGGTGTTGCGGCGAGTTGGGGAGGTTGCATATGAGCTTTCCTTGCCTTCCAGTCTAGAAGGAGTTCATTCAATATTTCATGTTTCGATGCTCTGTAAGTATCACGTCGATCCATCTCACGTATTGGATTTCAGTTCAGTCCAATTGGACAAAGATCTATCCTATGTTGAGGAGCCAGTAGATATTGTGGGTAGGCAGGTTCGAAAGTTGAGGTCAAAGAACATTGCATCAGTGAAGGTTCAATGGCGGGGTCATTTGGTCTAGGAGGTGGCTTGGGAGATCAAGCAGGATATGCGCAACCGTTATCCTCATATTTTTACCACTTCAGGTATGTCTCCATACTCGTTCGAGGATGAGCGGTTGTTTTAAGATTGGGGGGGGGGGGATGTAATGACCCGGCCAGTCATTTTGAGAGTTAGAGCCCCGATCCCGTACTAACTGCTTCCTCCGTATCTTTTTCTGCTATTGTGACTTGCCGGGAAGATTCGTTTTGAGTTTCGGAGTGTTTTGGGACATTAGTTCCTAAATGGGAGCTTAAGTCTTAGAATTCGGATTGCAGTTGGAACAGTGTGAAGATGGTTACGGAATGGAATTTCATCAATTACTTTAGTTTTGTTGGGTGATTTTGGTCTTAGGGGCATGTCTGAATTGTATTTTTGACGTCCGTAGTTCATTTAGGCTTGAAATGGCTAAAGTCAAATTTTTGGAGTGTTGGACCGATAGTGGAAATTTTGATATCGGGGTCAGAATCCAATTTTGGAAGATGGAGTAAGTCTGTAATGTTGAATATGACCTGTGTGTAAAATTTGGGGTCAATCAGACGTGGTTTGATTATTTTCGACATCGGTTGAAGAATTTTGAAGTTCCCAGTTCATTAAGTTTGTATTGGAGAGTGATTTATGTTTTTAGAGTTGTTAGATGATTTGAGGGACGACTAAGTTCGTATCGTGTTTTAGGATTGGTTGGTATGTTTAGTTGAGGTTCCGAGGTCCTCGGGTGAGTTTCGGGTGCTTAACATGTCGTTTTAGAACTTAGAGAAGTAGCAGATTTTTTGGTTTTTGGTTGCAGAGATTACCTTTATCGCGTTCGCGAGAGGAGTCTCGTGATCGCGTAGGCCATCTGAGAGGCTAGCTGAGTTTTCCCTACGCGTTTACGACGTTTATCCCGTGTTCGTGAAGGTATGGAACCCAAAGGCTACGCGTTCGCGATAATGACATCGCGTGCATGTAGAGTCAATGGTCTGATGGTTCCAGGCATAATAGCTTACGCATTCGCGATGAGTGTTCCACATTCGCGAAGGGTCGGGCTATTTGAGCTTCGCATTCACGACCGGTGTATGACGTTCGCGATGAGTATATTTTTGGTATGAAGCATCTTGTGCTTCGCGAACGCGAGGAACCGCGTTCGCGAAAAGGGCGTACCTGGGCAGACTTTAAATTTTAAAAACGAGGGTTTGAGTTCATATTACAAAATTTGATTGAGAGCTCGGTAGAAGGAGAAATTTGGAGAGATTTTTAGAAGAATTCATTGGGCAACGATTCCTAACTATTCTTTGATTATATCCCGCTAATCTATGCTTAATTACATCATTTAATTTTGGATTTGGGGTGAAAATTTGAGAAAAATTGAGAGAAGTTCTTAGGCCGAATTTAGATGTTTTGATTGAGATTTTGGTATCGTATTTAAGTAAATTTGGTATGGTTAGACGCGTGAGTGAGTAAGTATTCATATTTTGTGAGTTTTACCCTATTACGAGACGTGGGCCCAGGGGTTTGTTTTGGATATTTTTCTGATTTCTTGCCTTAGCTTTGATTTCGTTAGCTAGATTTGTTTCTTGTAACTATATTCATGTTATGCAATTGATGCTGGATAGATTTGGTCCATCCGGAGCCGGATATTCGTGGAAAGAGCATTATTACAAATTGATTTGAGCTTCGTTTGAGGTAAGTGGTGTGTAACCTTGTGTGGGGGAACTCCCCTTAGGATTTGGTACTGTTTGATATATAAGCGTCGTGTACGTGAGGTGATGAATACGTACACAAGCTATTTGTGGTAAAACTCCATTTTTCACTAAGTCATAACATGTTTTTCTCCTTGTTTGAACTACACTAGCATATGTATCATCATGTTTAGATTAGAAAATCATGCCTACATGTTTTAACTGCCTAATTGAATTATGTGCAACATGTTTAGTGAAATTACCTTCTTTCTTTGATTTGAACTTAGTCTAGACTATGGGTTTTCTTGTTGTGACTGTTGTTTATATTGGTTGTGCTGCATATTTAATTTGGGACTATGGAACGATATTCCGGGAGATCCCTCTGTACTGCATATTTACTTTGGGAATACGAAACGGTATTTCGGGAGATCCCCCCAGCACTGCATATTTACTTTGAGACTACGAGACATTATTCCGGGAGATTCCCCCTGCACATTTACGGTTGGGACTACGGGACGGTATCCCGAGAGATCCCATGTTGCTATTACTGTGTTGTGAGTTGTTGGCTTTCATTTAATCCTATTCCTGTTAGATTTCCATATTTATTTTATTGTAATATTTCTTTCTGTCTTATTTCATTAAATTTATACTAGTAGGGCCCTGACCTGATATCATCACTACTCGATCAAGGTTAGGCTTGGCACTTACTGGGTACCGTTGTGGTGTACTTATGCCCTTTCCTGCACATGTTTTTCATGCGCAGATTCATGTTCATTGCACCAGCCTCAACACTAGTTGTAGTCGTTGCTGCTTGTTGAAAACTTCAAGGTATATCTTCCCGCACCCGCAAATCCTCGGAGTCCCCCTCTATCCCCCTATGTTCATTTCTCTTTCTTTTTGTAGAGATGATGTATAGAACGGTTAAAACATATTAGTAGCTTGTGACTTGCGAGTTTTCAGGTTTTGGGTATTGTTCGATACATTTCTGAAATGATAATTGTATATGTCGAGTGGATTTAGTTGCTTATTAGATAATTGTTATTCTCAGTAGTTAATGTTCATGCTTTTGTTTCATTTTTCGCAATGTGTTAGGTTACCTAGTCTTAGAGACTAGGTATCGCCACGATAATTCACGGAGGGAGAAATTGGGTCGTGACACCGGTATAGGTGATATCCCCTAGGAAGGAACAAATACCAAAAGAAAAATCAAGGGTGTTTTATCTACTTACAACTAAATAAAAGAAATATTTTCGGTTTTTTAATTATTAATTGGACTTTAATCCCTCAAGAAAACTGTTCATGAGATCCATCGTTAGGAAAGGTCTCCCTCATTTTTAAATAAAAAGTTAAACTAACTCAACTAAAATATCATAAAAAATCATCCAGCTAATCTTCTCACTCCACACTTAAAATTGTGCATTGTCCCTAATGCACTCCATAAATAACAAGAGTATGAAAGAAACTCCCTGGTAGGCCAAAGGCCAAAGCATTAGGAGCTCATGGGATACTCAAACTTCTCCCATGCCTGGTCTTTCGTGCGGGTACCTCACACTTAGTTCCATGTCACGACCCTAGTTCGCCCTCCGTGAACATGTTGTAACGGCACCTAGTCCCTACGACTAGGTAAGCCTAATAATGCGAAAACAATATAACTTGCAGAAAATAATAATTTAAAACTGAACAGCTAGAAGAAAACTGTATATAGATGCCGCTTGGCATATAGAGCTCAATAACGCGGAAGTCTACAATATCATCCCAAAAATCGGAAACTCACGGGAACACAAGCTAACAGAATGTAATACACTGCTCTAACTCCAGAATGTCTAAAACAACAGTAAGAAAGGAAGGCTAACTGCTAAATCTAGAATAAGATAGAGACTCCTTGGTCTGCGGACGCGGCAGATGTACCTCGAAGTCTCTGCTAGATCTCTCTGCCTCGAGGGTGATATGCCTGGGTGGAGGTACCTGGATCTACACATGAAAAACATGCGCAGAAGGGGCATGAATACACCACAACGGTACTCAGTAAGTGCCAAGCCTAACCTCGGTTGGGTAGTGACAAGGAAGGTCAGGGCCCTACTGAGATCAAATAAGATATAAGGGCTAACAGTGTGAGTAAAACAGTATAAATAAGTGCAACAATAAGAAATAACTTGGAATTTAAAGAATAGCAACAACTAGAATAGAGACTATAAACAACGAAAAGAAATACAGCCCAATACAGAGATAATAATTGGGGCACCTTCTAGGATACCAGCCTGAGGTCACAATCACAACAATCCAGTGGATCTCCCGGGATACCATCCTGTAGTTCATCATATATGTGTATGAAGGATCTCCAAGGATACCATCCTGTAATCTAACTATCAATGCGCGTGGGATCTACCAGAAAACTCGATCCGTAGTCCTTAAATATAAAAACCCAGTACTAGGGGAATCTACTGGGTGCATATATGGGGAATCTAACCCGCAGTCCCAAGCAAATGTGCAGGGGATCTATCGGGAATCGAACCCGCAATCCCAAAGTAAACAGACAAGGGGGAGCTACCGGAATCCCACATCCGTAGTCCCAATGTAAATACACAGCAACAACAAGAAGATATTCAGAATTGGAATTTAATACCAAGGCAACAGGAAATTCTAGCCTAACATGCTTTATGTAATGCAAACAAAACAATTTAAGAAAATAGGTAATTTAAGTCAACTAAGCATGTTTTTCTAAACTAACACAGTCTATATTTGCAAATAGAATAAAGCAGGTAAGAAAGGGACTCAGTTCAAATACTTAAGTAAAATTGGATTTTCAACAATTAGCTAAACTACGTGCTTGTCACCTCACGTACAAGACATTTAATTACCAAATATCATATCCTAAGGGGAAAGGTCCCCCACACAAGGTTAGACAAGCCACTTACCTCGAACCGGCTAAAAATCAACTAGAAACCAAGCTTTTGCCATGATTATCCGACTCCAAATGCCCCAAATCTATTCAATTCAATTACATATTATAAATAACTCCTCAAGCAACTAATTATATAATTAAATTCTAAGCTAATAAGCGAAATTATGTAAAATGACCAAAATGGCCCACGAGCCCACATCTCGGAATTGAGTAAAATTTTTCATTTCCAGAATCCTCACATCCTCACGAGTCTAACCATATAAAACTTATCCAATTTTGGTATCATTTGTTCCTTCAAATCATCATTTTATATTTTCGAAATATTACACAATTTATCTTCCCAAAATCCATCACATATCACGAATAAAATGATGAATTCAATCATAGATTTATGTACTCTAGCCAAATCTGAGTTAGAATCACTTACCCCGATGAATTTTTTAAAAACCCTTCGAAACATCGCCAAAATCCGAGCTCTCTAGGTCAAAATATCAAATAAAACCCAAAACCTCGTATTTATAGACCACCCCCCAGATTTCAACCTCTGCGGACTGCATAAAAACGACGCGGTCCGCACCAAACCAGTGCGGTCCGCACAAAAATGACTACGGCCGCACAAGTCTTGACTGTAGTGACAGGCTTGAGTATTTTGGCCATAACGTTAGCTACAACTTTCATTTTTGAATCATCTCAAAATTCCATGTAGATAAAAATATATGAGCTCCCGAAGTAGGACCAGTGAAATAGCCCCCCACCGCGGACCGCATAACCCCCACCCCAGATGCACTGGATTTCGTGCTGACCACATTGGTGGGTTTTGAGGCCTGCTACTCTTCTGGACCTGCAATGGCTTTGATTTTTTGCCTAAAAACATCCCGGAACCTACCCAGAACTCACCCGAGTCCCCGGGATGTCAAACCACTTGCATCAACATAACCTAAAACATCGTTCAAACTTGTTCCATCCTTCGGAATACTACAAACAAAACCAAAACACATATTTCCCATTGAATTCAACCTTAAGAACTTCAAAAACTCTAAAAACACATTCTCGATCAAAAAGTCTATCAAACCTCGTCCGAATGACCTGAAATTTTACACACATATCCCAAATGACATGACGGAACTACTGCAACTTCCGAAATTCCATTACAAAACTCGGGAAAAAAATCTCCCTATCGGACCTGAAACTTCAAAAATTCAAACTTCGGCATTTCAAGCCCAAATTATCTACGGACCTCCAAAACACATTCTGAACATGCTCCTAACCCCGAAATCACCTAACGAAACTAACAACACCATCGTATTTCCATTCCGAGACCGTATTCACACTGTTCCAACTATGGTCACTTCTCATTTAGGGACTAAGTGTCCCAAAACTCTCTGTAACCCAAAACCTAACGTCCCAGCAAATCAAATTAGCAGAAATGGACTTGGGGAAAGGAATTAATAGGAAATTGGGGCGTTAATTATTAAGACGACCAGATGGTTCATCACATCCTCCTAAACTTAAACATTCGTTCGTCCTTAAACGAGCATAGGGACATACCTAAAGTAGTGAAAAGATGAGGGTAACGGCTGCACAAATCCTGCTCGGTCTCCCAGGTCGTCTCCTCGGTCGGCTGACCCTGCCACTGAACCTTTACGGAAGAAATGTTCTTGGACATCAACTTCCTAACCTGCCTATCCAATATAGCAACTGGCTCCTCAACATAAGACAGATCCTTGTCCAGTTAGACTGAACTGAAATCCAACACGTGCGATAGATCACCGTGATATCTACGGAGCATCGAAACATGAAATACCGGATGAACCCCTGCCCGGCTGGGAGGTAAGGAAAGCTCATAATCAACCTCCCCAACACGCCTCAATATCTCAAAAGGGCCAATAAACCTCGGACTCAACTTCCATTTCTTTCCAAATCTCATAACACCCTTCATAGGCGAAAACCGAAGCAGAACCTGCTCTCCAACCATAAAGGAAACATCACGAACCTTCCGGTCCGTATAGCTCTTCTGTCTGGACTGGGATGCTTGGAGTCTATCCTAAATTACCTTAACCTTCTCCAAAGCATCTTGAACCAGATCTATTCCCAATAGCCTGGCCTTACCCGACTTAAACTAATCCACCGGAGATATACACCGCCTACCATACAAAGCCTCGTACGGTGTCATCTGAATGATGGACTGATAGTTGTTGTTGTATGCAAACTCCGCCAATGGAAAAAACTGATCCGAAGACCTTCCAAACTGAATCACACACGCGCGGATCATATCCTCAAGAATCTGAATAGTGCGCTCAGACTGTCCATCCGTCTGGGGGTGAAATGCCATGCTCAACTCCATCTGAGTACCCAACTCCTGTTGAACGGCCCTCTAGAACCGTGATGTGAACTGAGTACCTCTGTCTGAAATAATAGAAACTGGAATACCATGCATCCATATAATCTCCCGCATATAAATCTCCGCCAAACGCTCTGAAGAATAAGTGGTACACATAGGGATGAAATTAACGGAGTTGGTCAGCCGATCCACAATAATCCAAATGGCATCGAACTTCTTCAAGGTCTGTGGGAGTCCAGATACAAAATCCATGGTGATACGCTCCCACTTCCACTCCGGAATCTCTATCTGCTGAAGCAACCCACCCGACCTCTGGTGCTCATACTTCACCTGTTGACAGTTGAGGCATCTAGATACAAACCCAACCATATCTTTCTTCATCCGCCTCCACCAATAGTGCTTCCTCAAGTCCTGCTACATATTCGCGACAACCGGATTGAATACCGCGAACTGTGGGCCTCCTCTAAAATCAGTTCCCGTAGCCCATCGACATTGCGTACCCAAACCCGACCATGCATCCTCAACACTCCTTCCTCGCCAATGGTCACATCTCTGGCATCACCATGCTGAACCTTGTCCTTAAGGACAAGCAAATGAAGGTCATCATACTACCGCTCCCTGATACGATCAAATAATGAAGATCGAGAAACCACACAAGCTAGAACCCGACTGAGATCCGAAAGATCCAATCTCACAAACTGGTTGGCTAAGGCCTGAGCATCCATCGCCATAGGCCACTCCGATACTGGTAAATATACCAAACTCTCCGCCCGGCAACTCAAGGCATCAGCCACTATATTGGCCTTGCACGGTGTTACAAAATAGTGATGTCATAATCCTTCAGCAACTCTAACTACCTCCTCTAGCGCAAATTTATATCCATTTGCTTGAACAAATGCTGCAAGCTCCTATGGTCCATATAAATCTTACAAGGCACACCGTACAAATAATGACGCCAGATTTTCAACGCGTGAACAATAGCAACTAACTCAAGGTCGTGGACAGGGTAATTTTTCTCATGTATCTTCAACTGTCTGGACGCGTAGGCAATCACCCCACCGTCCTGAATCAACACCACTGTGAGGCCAATTCTCAAGGCATCACAATAGGCAGTATAAGACCTCGAACCACTAGAAAATATCAAAACTGGGGCTGTAGTCAAAGTTGTCTTGAACTTCTGAAAGATCGCCTCACACTCCTCTGTCCACTAAAATGGAGCACATTTCTGGGTCAATCTAGTCATAGGGGCTGCAATCGATGAAAACCCCTCCCCAACATGATGGTAGTATCTCGCCAAGCCAAGGAAACTGCGGATCTCTATAGCTGAGGATGGTCTGGGCCAACTATGCATGACCTCTATCTTCTTCAGATCTACCTGAATACCCTTACTCGATACCACGTGGCCCAACAATGCCACTGAATCCAACCAAAATGCACATCTTCAGAACTTCGCATATAACTTCTTTTCCCTCAGAGTCTGAAGCATTGTCCTCAGGTGCTGCTCCTGATCTTCCCGGCTCTGGGAATACACCAGAATATCATCAATAAAGATAATGACATAAGAGTCAAGATATGGCCAGAATACACTATGCATCAAATGCATGAAGGCTGCTGGGGCATTGGTCAGCCCAAATGACATAACAAAGAACTCGTAATGACCATACCGAGTCCTGAAGGCAGTCTTTGGGATATCTGGCTCCCGAATCTTTAACTGATGGAACCGGAGCGCAAATCAATCTTAGAAAACACTTGTGCGCCCTAAAGCTGGTCAAATAGATCATCAATATGAGGCAAAGGATAACAGTTCTTCACTGTAACCTTGTTCAACTGGCGATAATAGATACACATATGCATAGAACCATCCTTCTTCTTTACAAACAAGACAAGAGCACTCCAAGGGGAAACACTGGGTCGAATAAAACCCTTATCAAGCAATTCCTGTAACTTTTCCTTCAACTTCTTCAACTCAGGAGGAGCCATACGATACGGAGGAATGGAAATGGGTTGAGTGCCCGACAACAAATCAATACCAAAATCAATATCTCTATCAGGCGGCGTGCCTGGAAGATCAGCTGGAAACACATCGGGATAATCCCGTACCACTAGGACCGAATCAACAGAAGGGGTATCAATACTGACATCTCTCACATAAGCTAAATATGCGGCACATCCCCTCTTAACCATACGTTGAGATTTAAGGAAAGATATAACTCTACTGGGAGTGTGATCTAAAGTACCACTCCACTCAACACGCGGTATACTTGGCATAGCCAGCATCACGGTCTTGGCGTGACAATCAAGAATAGCATAATGGGACGACAATCAGTCCATGCCCGAGATGATATAAAAATCAACCATGTTGATTAATAATAAATCGGCTCTGGTCTCAAAACCACTAAGATCAACCAAACACGACCGACAGATGCGGTCCACAATAAGAGAATCTCCCACAAGAGTAGAAACATAAATAGGGAAACTCAGGGAAATCCCGAGGTACACACAAATGCGGAGCAATATAAGAAGACACATAAAAATAAGTGGAGCCTAGATCGAATAGAATCGGTAAACCTTTATAAAAAACCATGACAATACCTGTGATGATAGAATCGGAGGCAACATCCTCGGTACGTGTAGGTGGGGCAGCAACTGGGGCTGTAACCATAGCTTGAGAACTCTGGTGGGTATGCTGTGGCTGAGAAGTCTGTGGAGGTGCACTCCTCCCAAGTCTAGGGAAATACCTCACCACATGGCGTATGTCACCACACTCAAACCAACCTCGCGACCGACGTGGCAATGGAAATTATGCGGTACGGGTACTCCAAGTCCCCTGAACACCTGAAACTCTGTGTGAAATCTGAGATGCAAACTGAGTTGGCTGCCCACAAAACCTCTACCATGCCGTACTCTTCCTCCAAAATAAGTACCAGCGGGTCTCTCCAATCTACGAGGTCTACTCACTCCTCTATACTCTCCCTCTTAACCTCATCTATCCTCTCTCTCCTGGACCCACCTATCCCCTACTCGGCGAGAGGTCCTCACCACCCCCTGAACTAGGACCACGGGTTATGTCTCCATGACACCAATGGAAACTCGCTGCTCTGGAGTGCGGGCGGTGGGAGTCTGGATCCCTCCCCCGATCTGTGAAGTAGTCGGTACAACCTACATCAATCCCGCTTGAATAAATGTACCAAACATGCTCAGGAATTGTGCCAAAGTCTCCTGAAGAGCTGGAGTAGTAGTAGCAGTAGTAGGCGTGTTAGGTGCATGGACTCCGGCTAGATCTACTGGTGGTACCTCGGTGGCAGCTCGCGCATGTGCTCTGGCTGCACCACGTGTGCGTCCTCGGCCTCTACCCCGGCCTCTGACGGCTGCAGTAGGGGGCGCGGGTGCCTGATCATCTCGAGTAGCACGTGTCCTCACCATCTATGAGAGAAAGAAGGCAGAAGTTTAGGATTGTGATGTCAAAAATCTCGTACGACAGGGAATCAAATGAAATGAAATTTTCCTAACGGTTACATAGCCTCTTGTAGATAAGTACAGACATCTCCGTACCGATCAGCGAAACTCTAATAAACCGGCATGTGTTTTGTGACTCCTATAAACCTAGAGCTCTGATAAATCCATGTCACGACCCCAGTTCGCCCTCCGTGAACATGTTTGTGACGACACCTAGTCCTTACGACTAGGAAAGCCTAACAATGCGGAAACAATATAATTTGCAGAAAATAATAATTTAAAACTGAACAACTAGAAGAAAACTGTATATAGATGCCGCTTGGCATATACAACTCAATAGCGCGGAAGTCTACAATATCATCCCAAAACCCGAAAACTCACGAGAACACAACCTAACATAATGTAATACACTGCTCTAAATCCAGAATGTCTAAAACAATAGTAAGAAAGGAAGGCTAACTGCTAAAGCTAGAATAAGATAGAGACTCTTTGGTCTGCGGACGCAACAGATGTACCTCGAAGTCTCTGCTAGATCTCTCTGCATCGAGGGTGATATTCCTGGGTGGAGGTACCTGGATCTGCACATGAAAAACATGCGTAGAATAGGCATGAGTACACCACATCGGTACTGAGTAAGTGCCAAGCCTAACCTTGGTTGGGTAATGACGAGGAAGGTCAGGGCCCTACTGAGATCAAATAAGATATAAGGGCTAACAGTGTGAGTAAAACAGTATAAATAAGTGCAACAATAAGAAATAACTTAGAATTGAAAGAATAGCAATAACTAGAACAAAGACGATAAACAATGGAAAGAAATACAGCTCAACACAGAGATAATAACTGGGGCACCTTCCAGGATACCGACCTGAGGTCACAATCACAACAATCCTGTGGATCTCCCTGGATACCGTCCTATAGTCCATCATATATATGTCCGAAGGATCTCCCGAGAGACCATCCCGTAGTCTAACTATCAATGCACAGAGGATCTATCGGAAACCTCGATCAGTAGTCCCCAAATATAAATACCCAGTTCTGAGGGAATCTACCGGGTGCATTCCCGTAGTTCGATATAACTGTGCAGGGGGATCTATCAGGAATCTAAACTATAGTCCCAAGTAAATGTGCATGGGGATCTATCGGGAATCGAACCCGCAGTCCCAAAGTAAACAGACAAGGGGGAGCTATCGGAATCCCACATCCATAGTCCCAATGTAAATACACAGAAACAACAAGAAGATATTCAGAATTGGAATTTAATACCAAGGCAACATAAAATTCTAGCCTAACATGCTTCATGTAATGCAAACAAAACAATTGAAGCAAATAGGCAATTTAAGTCAACTAAGCATGCTTTTCTAAACTAACACAGGCTATATTTGCAAGTAGAATAAAGAATGTAAGAAAGGAACTCAGTTTAAATATTTAAGTAAAATCGGATTTTCAACAATTAGCTAAATTACAGGCTCGTCACCTCACGTACAAGACATTCAATTACCAAATATCATATTCTAAGGGTAAAGGTCCTCCACACAAGGTTAGACAAGCCACTTACCTCGAAGCAGCTCAAAATCAACTAGAAATCACGCTTTTGTAATGAGTATCCGATTTCAAATGGCCCAAATATATTCAATTCAATTGCATGTTGTAAACAACTCCTCAAGAAACTAATTCTATATTTAAATTTTAAGCTAATATGCGAAATTATATAAAATGACCAAAATGCCCCTCGGGCCCACATTTCGGAATCGAGTAAAATTTTCATTTCCATAATCCTCACATCCTCACGAGTCTAACCATATAAAAATTAGCCAATTCCGATATTATTTGGTCTTTCAGATCATAATTTTATATTTTCGAAATATTACACCATTTTTCTTCCCAAATTCAATCCCAAATCACGAATAAAATGGTGAATTCAATGATAGATTTATGTACTCTAGCCAATCTGAGTTCGAATCACTTACCGCACCAAACCATTATGGTCCGCACAAAATCGACTGCGGCCGCACAGGTCTTGACTGCAGTGACAGGCTTTAGTATTTTAGCCATAACATTCACTAACGATGTCCAAATTATGATTTATTTAGCTTTCTGGAAACTAGACACGAAGGGCTACAACTTTCGTTTTTGAATCATCTCACAATTCCTTGTAGGTAAAACGATATGAGCTCCCGAAGTAGGACCAGTGAAACAGCCCCCCACCGCGGACCGCACTATATTTTGTGCGGCCGCACAGCCCCCACCGCGGACGTTCTGGATTTCGTGCTGACCACATTGGTGGGTTCTGAGGCCTGCAACTCTTCTGGACCTGCCATGACATTGATTTTTGGCCTAAAAACATCCCGGAACCTACCCGGAACTCACCCGAGTCCCCGGTACTTCAAACCAATTGCACCAACATAACCTAAAAAATCGTTCAAACTTGTTCCAACCTTCGGAACGCTACAAAAAATACCAAAAAACATATTTCCCATTGAATTCAACCTTAAGAACTTCAAAAATTCTAAAAGCACATTTTTGATCAAAAAGTCTATCAAACCTCATCCAAATGACCTAAAATTTTATACACACATCCCAAATGACATGACAGAACTACTGCAACTTCCGGAATTCCATTCCGACCCTCGGATCAAAATCTCACTATCGGACCGGAAACTTCAAAAATTCAAACTTCGGCATTTCAAGCCTAAATTTGCTACGGACCTCCAAAACACATTCCAAACATGCTCCTAACCCCAAAATTACCTAACGAAACTAACAGAACCATCGGATTTCCATTCCGAGGCCGTCTTCACATTGTTCCATTTATGGTCACTTTTCCAACACTTAGGGACTAAGTGTCCCAAAACTCTCCGTAACTCATAACCGAATGTCCCAGCAAATCAAATTAGCATAAATGAACTTGGGAAAAACAGTTAATAGGAAATTGGGGTATTAATTCTTAAGACGACCGGTTGGGTCGTCACATTTCAACAGTCTGGTTTGCTTTTGCTTCCTTACAATGGATTTATTTTCCATGCTCATACACCTTAAACATAAAAATTAAAACAAAATGACACTACAAAAATAATACATTAAAAAAAGGCAAATAGATTAATTTTTTTTAAAGAAAATAGTAAAGTTGGGTGTCCTCCCAACAAGCTTCTGATTAAACGTCGCGGCACGACGTGAATCACTTTCTGCCTTTACTTCGAACTTATGAATTGGATCCCAAGTTTTGATTATGCTCTATGATCATGCTCTTGGGATGGTGTAAAGCCTTGAAAGTCAAAAATTAAACAATTCTGTATGCGTTTTTTGGCTTTAAGCGGAGGAGTATCACCTACTTCGAAAATTTTAAAATATATGGCTCGTCTACTTCTTCCCTTTTCTCCTTTCTACGCTTGTAAGGGTGCATTCTCATTTTACCATCCGAACACAATATAGAGAAGTGTTTGGAATGAGGTCCAACATGCCCAATACATGAATTTCGAGATGTTCAACATCCTCTACACCAATGACACTAGAGTTTATTGAATATTTATCCTCAATGTCCTCGGTTGACTTTAGTATCACGCCTTCAATATTGGCATCCTCAAAGTCTACTTGGCTAGGTTGTTGGTGTTCTACTCTGATCTCCTCCATCAGCGTGTCAACTGCTGACTCTAATTCATATTGTTTTTGCTACTATCCACCATATTGACTTGTTAAGCATTCAAAGCTTCGACCACTTGACTCACTTGAGCCTTCAAGTTGTGAATAATTGCCTCTTGTCTTTGTATCTATAATTGTGTCTTATTATTTTGTTCCACAAGGCACATTAACATATCCTTTATATTCTTTAGGTCAGCATCCCAAGGTTCTTTATTCCTAGTAACTTCACAAGTAAAAGTAGAACCATTATAATAAGGGGATCATGGAGGATAAGAAATATAAGGACAACCATAAAAGTGATCATCTTGACCACCACACATATCACACACATTCCACATATGATATTGAGTTGGAGCACATAACTCGCTCTCGGGAATATATTGATAATTTTGGCATGAGTGGTTTCCTGCACAATATGCATAAGAAAGATCAAAAGTAGAACTACCAATCTCAAAACTCCCATAATTCCAAGATGTCATGTTTCACAAATCAACAAGTAAAACTAAAATATAAAAAATTCAAATACTAAAAAAAAAAAGTTCAAACTTAAAACCTAGCAATATGTAGAGCTACAACTACACCGTTAATTCCTCGGCGACGGTGTAAAAATTTTATTACGCCCAACTATGCCTTATAAAAAAGACTAAACGCTCGTTGCAAATATAATCCGATTTACAAGTTCGGAGTCTAATCTCACAAAGACCTAAGGTTTCGCTATAGCTGTTCAATATAACCAAGAAGTCAAGCTCGAACAATTCCTATGTTGTAAATATTAAGAATTTTATATCTAACTAACTAAGAAATTAAAGTAGTAGATTAATAAATAGAGATACTAAGGGTTGGAGAAAAGATTAAGGAGAGGTCTAGAGTTACGATTTCCCTTATTGTCGGAATCTCCCCCAAAATATTTTCTATAAATTTGCCTAGGTATTCTCTACCGATCATGATTACTTTGGGTGTCGTAGCTCTCTCTCGAGAAACTACTGCAATTTACTAGACATATTCTCTTGAACCCTAGCTGACACTAATTCACCTCTCGCTACGATCGCACCAATATTTTGTTATCTCTAATTCCGCCTTTAAATACTCTGTATTGATCTCTCACCTACGTTAGGAGTGACGTTGTTCAACAGCTACCTAAATGCGTACCTCTCTCATGCAATACACACTAATTAGGCATAGTCAATTGAGAGCTCTTCAATCAACAACAACGGAAATATAGTTGAACAAGTAAGGAAAAATCAAAGGCAAATCTATATTACACATAGTAGAAAATCATCCGCCAATAGGTTCCATCAAACCCTAGATTAGAAAGTTTAGCTACTCATAAACATACTAACAATCATGATAATAATTGAAAGCATTAAAATACAAATTAAGGGAGAAAAAGAGAAAACTCTTATGATGTGGTTCTTCCAAGTGTTCTCGTAGCCTTCTTGCCTCTCCAATAATGTCTCTCCCCTAAGAAATAGGTTTAGAACCCCTTTTATATATGTTGGGAGCGTGTACGGTCGAAACTACTAAGTCCTTGCCGAATTAGGATGAAATCTGCCCTTAGCCGTCTCGTTTGGTGCTTGCCGCCAACCTGGACACCGAAATTTTTCCACTTGTGTGCTATTATGCCATTGGTGTTTTGGTTGGTGCATGTCACCAACCTGGACACCAAAATCACACTCCCTCCAAATTCTTCTATTTTTACTTCACTTTGCATGTATGCTTGTCAAATTATTTCGAATTGACTCCTATACATATAAATACCATTATTAAGCTCGAGTCACAAATATTTACACCAAAATTAACAAAATTGAGGTATACTACATGCAAAAGTATGAATTTTTAGCCTAACATCACTTCTCTGGTCTTTTTCTGTTTCTCCTCTCCATTGATCTTGCATCACACTCTTTCCATTTTGTATCATGGTAATCACTTGGATTTTAAGAATTTCATTCAAGAAAAAATTTAGTACATGATCGAAAATGTTCCCATTTCAATTTAATCAATATAATCATTTTTGAATTTAAAAGAAAATAATTAATGTTCGTTTTAAATATATTTTACAAAAACATTTTGTGCAGCAACATTATTTATTTGACCAGTGTCAATAATTTTTGACAACTTTTTGAAGAAAGTATTTTGTAGTCCTGCCAACAGACAGAAAGTAAGATGTACATTGGAGAAACTTGCTGTTACCAGCAAATGAATACACCTTGTATTGCTACCAAAACCACCGGTTACTATTTTATTTTATTATTATTATTTTGTCTTTTTTAAATTAGATGAAGGTACAGAAACATAAGCTGTTCTGTCATTACCTTATTTCTTACTCTTTTGTTTTTCGTTGGCATATTGATTATTGCAAAAGAGAAGTCACCAATTAGAAAATCAAACTATTCTATTCTACTCTATTTTTGTATGGATGTAAAGTATATGGCGTAACAGGGAAGGATCCTGGAAAACCATATATATGAACTTCATTATTTTTTATTTCTATTAGGTGTCTCGTATTCATGTTGGGCTCGGATAATCCAAATTTACTTTGCGTAAAGCCTATTAAAGCGGAAGCGTTCCCTATCAAAATACTTTTGGGAAACTTGCACAAATATTTCAAATAAATCTCAACTTACCAACCTCTAGCCATTAGTCATAGACTTACCAAAACTAGCCAACAAAAAATAAAAAACCAAATAATAGGGTTCTTTCTCTCAAAGAATCACATGCAAAAATTATCTTCCATATTTTTAAGCGTGATTAGCAATATTAGATACAAGATGGAAAGGACATTTCATGAACGGGGTAGCAAATAAGGCGATGAAATACAAAAATCTGTACAATATTCCAAAAAATCTAAACAAAAAAAGAACTTTTTTAATGGATATAGTTGAAATGCATTGAAAATATATAGATAAGTCAATATACAAAATTTGAGGAAGGGGTGATTTGGACAGGTTTTGTATCAAAATTCGTCATTAAATCGAGTTCAAAAAAGTCTTCTGCGACACATGTATCAAACATGTATCTCACACACATGTATACATGGATATACATGTGATACACAATTGATACATATGTGATACACAAATGATACACAGTGTGATACACATATCATTTTTTTCATGTTCAGCTTTTACTTCGAATTTTCAATTCAAACCACCTCAAAACTTCACCAAGTCATCCCAAAATTGAGATTCAAGCTCCTTAAGTTGTGCCCAATCTATTCTAATAACGCTCACTCAAAACAAAGCAAAAGTTTGATATTTTGTTGCTACAAATAGCTAATTGACTAATTTGGCTAATATAAGTAATATTTTATCAATTGGCCAATTTTTATAATAAGCTACCCAATACTTTTCACATTCAAAGCTCGAACTCGAGACTTTGATTAAGGGACTAAGGTTATCCATCGTACTAGCTAATCATTGACAATAATAAACTTCATTTCTTAGTAACATTTAACCAATATTATCTTAAATACGCAAAAAATAAATTAACCAATTTTATTCACAATTAACGATTGAAATAAGATATAAGTCTAATAAAAAATAAAAGAAAAAGGAAAAAACAAATATCCATGAGCTCAGTGGCGGAGCCACATGCACCCAAGGGATGCCAACCGATACTCTTTCGTCGAAAAATATGTTGTGTAGTTGAGTAATATTTAAAAAAAATATATATATATACTATATATTGATTCTCTTTGACTTTTTGGTGAGTTTATTTTTTATATTTTGACTCCTCTCTAATGAAAACTCTGATTCCGCGCAGCATAAGCCACAGCAACTGTATTAATCGTGCTACTATAACCTAATAATACTAGGAATCCGTAGATAAGATGACGTAGCTTTGATGTTTGACTGAAGAATTCTGTACTATATTAATGGCTCTTCTGTCATCTTGAAAATGATCTTGATTTTAGCCATTCCCAACTTATTTGATGTTTCTTAATTGATTTTTCTACTCATATACCTCTACAATTAAACAAATAAATCATAATACCCACAAATATTTACTCTGTTTTTTCGTTCGTAGTTAGATACAGGCCCCACTAACAAGAATTTGCATCGCATAATGTCCACTAAAGATAAAAATGCATTTTACCAGAAATTTTTTCTTACTCAAAAATCAAACTTAAGACCTCTAATTAAGGCTGTATTGTGGTCCGAGCATGGGCCTAAATGGCTAAACGGACCGGGTCAAACGATCTCGGGCTCTGGTGGGCCGGTCCCAAGCGGTCCCGGGCTTAGCGGTCTTGGAGGGTAGATTCGGCCCACTGTGGGACTAAGCCCACATGGGCACGGGGCTAAGTGGGGCGGGCCCACGGGCCTAAACGGGCTTATGTGTTTCGGGCTAATTTTTTTTAATTTTTTTTTATTTAAGGCAATTTCTTGTAAATTATATTATATAATTGTGACTTAAATCTTCTAATTCAAATTTAAACACAAAAAAATTGTAAAGAAATATTCAAGGGAATGCCTTATAATTTTTATTATTACGGCATTAACAAAAAATGGCAATATCTTTGTTAGTCTTCCTCCCCCCAATGGAATGAGCACAACAAGGTGGTAATACCAACATTAAAAGAAAAAAAAACTAATGAAGATGTGCCAAAATACAAGTTACATATTAGTCTACATATTATCTCTAACAAATTTCATAAATCCTTCAAGGTTCGGAGGAATTTTCGTTAGTGGTGGCGGAAAAGAAGCTTGTTAATCCCCGCTTCCGGGCGAAGCAGCATCTTTCGCATATCCCGCTGGCATTTCTTCATAAGCTTCGTCTATCTCCGGTTGTGATTCAGCAAGTCCAAAATTTCTTCTTTCCGAACGGATCCAATCTTTGAAGAGTACTGATTTTTCTAAGCTCTCCCTCATAGACGCTCTATGATCACCAATTTGAAGTCTCGCTTGAATGAAGCGTTCTCTGATGCCGTTGTTGAAGCTTGAATACTTAAAATATCTTGATCCATCCTTGAAGAACCGATAGTATTTTTCTTTGTCCTTCCACCATTCCAAAACGTCAAAAGAGCTGTAGGAATTCTCTGATTCAAGTCCATGCGACAAATAAACTTGAAGCTCATTTAGTTGTAAATTATCACCAATATTATCATTTTTTTCCCCAATATCACAAATAAATTTTCATTTTTTTTATTTTCCCCAATATTTAAAAGCTGGTCAACATGCAAGTCTGAAGCAAAATAAATGCACATGTAGCAAGTAAGATGCATCAGGATGGTCTTTTCATTTCAGGTACACCTGTCCTAGACGGACCCAACCCCTGTGTTGAGTCCCCTAAGTCAAATGCACATGATGCAAACAAACGTTCCTACTAGGGATCCGGCATGAAGCTTTGTTATTCTAGGTTTAAAACCTGGGTTTATTGTTCTAGACCTGGCTTACCTGAGTGGACAACTCGAGCCGGGAAGGGGGGGGCAGCGTACCGGGAATACAGAAGCTTCACCGGCTTTGCAACTTATCCGAACCTCGTTCTAAAATTGGAATAGACTCTATACAGAAAAGAAGTCACACGAAGTGCACCCTTCTTCATGATTTAGAAGACTCAGAGAAGAGATGGGTTTCGGCACAATTTATATTCAGTTCACAAAATATCAAAGCGGTAAACTTATAGCACATATAGCATGGATCATGTAACAAAATTAGATAATATACAAGCAAAATATAATAAATATACCAAGCTCGAATTCTAACCCTAAACCAGTCGTTCTGGATAGTCAATCCCCAGCAGAGTCGCCAGAGCTGTCACACCTCATTTTGGCGCAATCGCACGGTAGCAAGGGGTTTTTCCAATTAAAGGACAATCGAAACGGGATTTAATTATTGAGAAGATGGAGTCTCCACTTGAGAGATTAATGGTGTCCCAAGTCACCGGTTTGAATCCCGAATTGAGGAAAAAATTGACTCCGTATTACAATCTACGAACCAAAAATTCGGATAAGGAATTCTATTAACCCGGGAGAAGGTGTTAGGCATTCCGAGTTCCGTGGTTCTAGCACGGTCGCTCAATTGTCATATTTGACTTAATTATCTGATTTTAGTACATGCTCAAACCTATGTGCATTTTTACCCTTTAAATCGCTTTTGATTATTATTATTTTATTTAAGAAAGTGAACGTCGTTTAAGAATGTATTTTCGGATCACGTCACATGAAATGCACCCGGATCCTCGACACATTCTTATTCAACGTTTTCGGATTTGGATTTGG
>MU755517.1:0-11492 GCA_026770625.1 Nicotiana glauca
GGATCGCGCGTTGCAGCAAAGCTGTGTGGAAATATGACCTTGCGGGTCAAATTTGTGTGTTCTATTTCTATGATGCAAGGCAGATTCTTAGCCGTGTGATGTGATGGTATTGGTGATCTTGAGGTATGGCTCTTTCATTTGAGTCATTTTTTTTTCATGATTTGAGTATGTGCGGACCGATTCTTATTGGTGCGCGTATTATGCAAGTTGTGGCTTAGGCCTGTATTGAGGTGTCATATCACCAGAGTGGTGTGTTGGATTCGAGGTGATCATTGGGTTCACTAATGAATACAAACGGATTTGATTTCAGCATGTTAGGAGGATACTATCGAGGTTTAACTCAAAAATTTGCTATGGTTTTTGCCAAAGGAGAAATGGCTTCATAAATGGTTGACCTAAGAAATGGTTATGGCTTACTGTGTGTTTTATTTATCATTTACAGTATATGAAGGTGTTGAGATGAGACTTTAGTTGATAAGAGTTTTTCTATCGGTATTCGGGTGTTGTGTGCACTGCTGTGATTAGAAGTTATCACTACAAGCATTTGAGTTATGTGGTCTATCATGTAATTGCACCTGAGGTTTCATGTATGGGATTATTACAATGGGTTCAGACTTATTCGAAGTATAGATGTGAGGTTTTGATCGTATTGATGGTTTCAGAAGTAAAAATGTGGCTCTATGGTTTATGGACTAGATTGGATTGTGTAATTTTGGTTAAAAGGTGTTATCGGATCTATGTGAGATAGGGTGACGTGGGATCACCCCTAAGTATATGCATGGAAATATTATTCAGTTATTGGTTGGCTTCTAGAACAACTCTGGGTATGCTCGAGGACGAGTGTTTGTTTAAGTTAGGGAGGATAAGACGACCCGACCCATCGTCACATGAGTTACCACCCTATTTCCCTCATTTTTTGCTTTTATATGCTTTATTATCAGCGTTGGGTGTGAACGAGTTGATTTGGATTAGTTTTAGTAGGAAATTCGACACTTTGTCTCTTTAAGGAAGGCTTAGATTGGAAAAGTCAACCGGAAGTTGACTTGTGTGTTAGAGGGATCGGATGTGAATTCTGATGATTCGGTTAGCTCCGGGAGGTTATTTGTGACTTAGGAGTGTGATCGGAAGTGGTTTTGGAGGTCCGATGTAGAATTAGGCTTGAATTGGCGAAGTTAGTATTTTGGCGATTTCCGGTTGATAGGTGAGATTTTGATTCGAGGGTCGGAATGGAATTCCGAGAGTTTCTGTAGCTTCGTTAGGCGATTTAGGATGTGTGTGCAAAATTTCAGGTCATTCGGAGGTGATTTGGTTGGGTTTTTGATCAAATGCATGTTTTGGAAGTTTTAGAAGAACTTGGGCTTGAATTCGATGTAATTTGGTGGTTTTGGCGTTATTTGAGGTGTTTTGATGATTGGAGCAAGTTTGAATAATGTTTTAAGATGTGTTGGTGCTTTTGGTTGAGGTCTCGGGGGCCTCGGGGTGATTTCGGATGGCTAACAGGAATTTTTGAAGTTGGAAAATGCTGCAGAAATGCAGCAGTCAGTGCAAAGCAATTTTGCTCTATGCGATCGCATAGCAGGTGTTGCGATCGCATAGGGTTAGCTACAGTGCCCTGGAATTTTATTCTATGTGATTGCATAGGGTTAGCTATAGTGCCCGGGAATTTTGTTCTATGCGATCACAGGAGCTCTAATGCGATCGCATAGGGTTAGCTACAGTACCTGGACAGAATGTTAAAAACATTTCATCCGCGAACCAAACCCCTTTTTCCACCATTTTTGAGCAACCTTGAGAGCTTATGGATGGGAATTGAAGGGGTTTTGACGGGAAGTGACTGGAGGTAAGTCCTATGAACTAAATACATGATTATATTGTGAAATCATCCTTGAAATTCATGAAAATGTAGCCAAATTATAAGAAATTAGCGCTTGAAATCTAAATTATAAATTTGGGGTTTGAGGGGCCATTTGTGGTCCGATTTGGGAGTTCTTGGTATGTACGGACTCGTGGCGAGATAAGAAATTCGGTGTTGTTAATTTTCAAATTTTTTGAGACGTGAGCCCGGGGCTCGAGTTTTGCAAATTTGGTGAATTTCGATATTTTTCAAGTCTTTTCGATTGGGTTATTTTCCCTTAGCCTAATGTAACATACTCGTTCTGATTTTGGATAGATTCAGTGCACGTGGAGGCCAATTCGAAGGGCAAAGGCATCGTGGATTAAAGAAATAGCCGATTTGAGGTTAGTAATAGATGTAAATGTTGTGTTGAGGGTTTGAAACCCCGAATTCGCACATCATAGTGCTATATTGAAGTGACTTGCACGCCGGATAACGGGCGTGGGGTAGAGCACCGTTGGAGATAGTCACTTGGTCCGTCCCGCTTAATGAAAATACTACCTGATTGCTTGGAGTTGAATTGATATCCAAATAAATGGATAAATTAGCATAATTGGGGCTTCGTGCCAACTGTTTGAATCCTTCAGGGATTATTTTATTGGTTTCTTACCATGTGTAAAGAAAATTGCACTCAGTCCTAGTATTAAATACTGTTTTGCAAACTCAGCCACTTTTCTCAAAAACTTGGGACTTAAATAATATTTCTAATGAAGTTTGGGCTGAATAATCTATTTGTTATTGTGTCGAGAGGCTTGTGTGATTTTGGACTGATTATGGGATCGGGCTGCGTGCCGCAATGATATTTTACTTATGGGATCGGGCTGCGCACCGCAGCGATATTACATTGATATTGATATGAGGCCGAGGGCCTTGATTTGATGCCACAAGATGGCTTGATATTGCGCTTGGTCTATAGGAGCCCCTTCGGAGTCTGTACACACCCCCAGTGAGCGCCGTCGACGATAAATAAATGGATGGCTCAGGCTACACACCGCAGTGGGTACTAGAGAGTACCGGTTTATGTGCTGCATTGCATATTTGGCTGTCATTATTTATTTCTCTGTTGCAGTGTTATTAATTTCGTTGGTTATCTTAATTGATGTTACCCGGTGAACTGTTGTGATTATAGCTTATCCTGTGCATATTTAGGATTTCTCATTCTCAGCCTTTATTTATGTTTATTACTCTCTGGGTTGGAAGTACTCACTTTACTCCCTGCACCTCGTGTGCAGATATAGGTGTTCCTACTGAGGCTGAGTGAGACTATCTCTGTCGAGCATTGTATCCGGGAGTATTAAGGTAGCTTCATGGCATTCGCAGTCCTGATCTTCCATCTATCCTATTTATTGTATTCTGCATTTTCTGTAGAACAATATGTGATAGGTTCACACTCGTGTATTAGAGGCTTAGACTTGTGACACCTTATCATTCGGGCTGTGTAGTAGTATTTCTACTTGGGTTTTTCCGCATGTTTGACTATATCTCAGACTTTCAGTTTGATGGCTTAGTAATTAATTGTGTTAATTGAACCATAAATTGTATGAAAAGGGTTAAGGTTGGTAAATTTGTCGGGCTTGCCTGGCAGTGTATTGGGCGCCATCACGACCGGGATTTAGGATCGTGACAAGTACCAAGATAGTGCATCACCTTTTAAACTTCTCATGAAGAGCTTTATGCGAATCTTTTCATCCTTTCCGACTCCGACCAGCTTATCGCAGTATGTCCTCAAATGGACTCTAGGATCCCCAGAGCCATCAAACATCTCGAACTTAGGAGGTTTGTAACCCTCGGGAAGTTCGACGTCTAGCTGAATGCAAAGGTCCTCATAATTCAACCCCTCAATACCTTTGTTTCCTTCAACTCCCTGGACTCGGTAAGTCAGTTTCTTGAGCTCTGCAGCCAGATTCTTTATGAGGGAGTCTTTGTCATCAGACTCCGATGTGTTTGAAATACGTTGAGTGTATTGTGGCATGGTTTCCACATAGATGGGAGTGTGGTGGGTATGATCATTTAGTGGTTCGGGAATGAGGAGCGGGGTGTTGTTTGAAGTGTGACAAATGTTGCAATTTTGATGGGGAGCGGGTTGTTTTTGTGGTTCCGGGACGTTCTGTGGAGGTATAGGATTTTGAGCATTGCGAAAGTTGAAGTCTGGGGTAGTGAGGGAGAATGACAAGCTTGCCAAGTTCCGAACTTGGTCCAGTTCTTCTTGAAATTTCAGTAACTTCTATTTGAGCAGGGTGGCACTTTCTTTGGAACCCTGAATACCCTGAGGAACCTCTACCCTTTCAACCGAGTTCTCCTTCGTGACGTTGTTCAAGTCTTCCATTTTTGCTTTGTTCTTGTTTCTGATAGGACTTGGAGGAGGAGGAGGTGGAAGGCCCTTAGATCTTGTGGAGTATGATGATTATGCCAGAGTGCACGAACTAACATTTTGGGGAAGGGAATAAAAAAAAAGTAAAAACAAAAGGTAGCAAGTTAGTACGGATTCTGAGAAAATGTTGTGATATTTAAACACATAGTATAAGAATATAACTCGTGTCCTAAGTTGGGTGTCTCGTTGTGCCCGAGGTAGGCCTAGAGACAAGTTGATTTGGAGAACTTATAATGCTAAATGCCTCATGTTATATCCCATTTTAACACGGATCAAATAGAGTACAACATATTGGTGATTTTCAAATATTTATTATTAAGAACTAAGAGTCGCCACCTAATTATTTTAAAGGTGAATTAGGACACCTATTTCAACTAAGTAATGTAAAGTTAAACTTCGTTGAAGTCTATTAAATATGAGAGATTCTAAGGTAAGGATTCAAATTAACTTAAGGGGGAGGTGTGAGGTACCCCTCAAGATCAGCATGAGATGTGGTTACCTTCGAACTTAGTGTAATCTAACTAAAGCTTTGTAAGACCATTAGGCTATAATAGTTAAAATATTTTACCAAAATATTTTAAGTCATTTTTTGACAACCCAAAATTTGGTTTAAAAGATTTTAACTCCAAAAGGACATTGAACGAAAATGGGTAGAGGCTTTAAAAGAACGTCATTTTCACAAAGGGTGAAACTTAAAACTAAGAAAGTTTAGACAGTATTTTTCTTCTTGTTCGTTTGAAAAATCTAATAGATAGGCAAAATATTATATTGATTTAAAGGCAATCACATCTAGTATAATAAGAAAAATACTTGGTAAGAAAAAAAAAATCTAATGCGACTAAAACTAAGACCAGCCCATATTGACTTAATTAATATTCAATATAACTGATTTTACAAGCACTGCTAGACAGTTAGGTGTTAGTAGAATTACTAATTCGATGTTTAATTATTTATCCATTACCCTTACATGTTCATGCAAAAACTAATTAAGAATAATAGTAAATAAAATATATATAACAAGAAAGCAGTTAAAAGAAATGGAAGCAGAATAACAGTTATAATCCTTCCCCTTTATAGGGAGGCCAAAATTAACTTTGGTATTTTTTTGTCTCTATCCAACACGAATAATTAAGTCTACGAAAGAGAAAATATAGTAACGACAATGCAGCGATGGTGACTTCATGGCTGCAACGAGTCTCGTATTGAGACTCAAAATTGCTCCAAAGTGTACATGCAAATAGAGAAGAAAAGAAAATAAAAAGTTAGAAAGAATAGAAATCCAATTTTTATATTTTATGAACACAGAGAATAAACAAAGCAAGAAGTCACATGATTTATGAATATAAGCAGATGTTTCTAAATGTCCAACCATGATATAAGAAGCCCAGCACTTATTGATATAAATAGATTCTTACGCAGTAATTATATACGTAAATCTAAATATCTACTATTTTCATATTTTATTATAAAAAAAATCATAAAGTATATTTCTATACTTTAAAGAAGCAAATAAGCTACGTGAATTAAGCAAGGAGAGACTTTTGAATAATCATTTAGAGTAACCAAGATACTATCATCTATTTAGAGATTTTCCAAACAATGAATACACCTTAACATGTTGAAGGCTTACAGTAAGCATATTGGCAACAAAATTTCTCATAATATGATTGCCTAATTCCAAAAGATATAAGCCATGGTTTCTGCTCTTAGATCATTAGTCCTACTTCTTAACAGGTAATGCAGCTAGAACAAACACATATCCTAAATACATTGCTCGAACAGATTTACAGACTAGGATAACATCTGTTTGGACCAAACGGTAGATTATTTAAAGCCAGTGACACATTAAGTATGGTTTCTAGCAAAATATTAACACTAAGTCACTAGATATGAATGTACCAAATTAACATGGACAACAATTACATGACGAAAATTCGTACTATGCTCTTAACACAATGACCTCTTCACTAACATAGTAATAATTAAACAAAATAAGATCAATTATAAGCATGATTTATGTGAGTTGGACAATGTCATCTTTAAAATTAGTACCCTTAACGAGCACATAAACTTGCATCATGCTCCCTTAGAATCAATTTTCAGTTAACAAGAAGAAATCCTATTGAACAAGGTCTGTAGTGATAAACTACACAGTGATAAATAAGATTCTGTTAGCTAAAATCTTCTCAATGGGGCATTTAAATTCTATAGGAATAATATCTAAAAGCATAAAATTACCCGTGGTTCTTAATAAACTTTAAAGACATGGAATCATTCATTTATAGCCTATAGTCATGTTTTTCTAAGGCAAACGAAACGCAAAGCGTACTGATAAACATGAAAGCATGGTCTTTTGGAATGATTTTCACGCTTAGATTTAGTCAAAAGTACAAGAACATGATTTCTCCTTTTTACTACTGATATCTGTCACGGATTATACACGGATTTACAATAGAACATAAAAGAAACAATTTTCCTGGTTAGGCTTCAAAGTTCAAGCTTAACAAAAAAAATATTTAACAGGTCATATTATTCAAGATTTTGTTTCAACATAATCCTTTAAAAGAAATATGATTCCAAGTAAAACGAATTTCAGCATATGAAAAGGGAAACTCTAAGTCAACAAAGCAGACAAATACAATATTTTTAACGAAATCCAAAACCAATTCCCATGTTCAGGATCTTCACATATGAAAAATAAATAACATAGAAAAGAAACTTAGATACTCTACTTCCAAAATTAAACGCTATGACACATATGTACAACAGAAAACATAATCAAATTTAGATTAAGATCTAACCTTTTATGGAGCAGGAACTGGAGCTTGTGAGGCTTCATACCTACTCACTCGACATAACAAGATCGAAACGTGGTGTTAGTGAACTAGATAGAAATTGATATTACAAAAAAGAAAAGAGTTGCTTGTTGACTTGGTTTGGCAATGTTCGAGCAATATTTTAGAGGATTCCCAAGATGATCATTCGGCTGGAGAGTTGAGGAGTATTTATAGGAGAAAATTAGGATTTTGAAAGTGGGAATTTAAAGACCCATTTGAAATTCAAAATGCTTGTTCAAGATCCGTCCAAAATGTGACAGAAAGAAGATCAACAAAATTGTCCTCTTGCTTTAGAGATACAGCGATTTGGTCAACTTCGATACCAAATTTTTCAGCATTTCATTGAATATGCAAGAGAGAAAATGAAGACTTTGCTAAAAATGGTGAAACCATTCTGAATTCGTGATGAAAGCAAGTTGGAGTTTTGTCCAAGAGAGGAAAGGGTTAGGGAGAAACAAAGATGGCGGCTAGTCAGGAGAATGAGATAGGAAACCTAGCAAATCTGAATATGATAAGAGTTTTAAATTTTAAGAAAGCAGGATCATTGGATCATTTTAATTTTAATCCTACGGTCGAGATAAGAGCTTCTGGAGGGTTCTTTTAGATGGGCTAGGCGTATTGGGCTTTACCCATCCTCGAGCGTCTCCCCGCTGAGCAAACATGTTGGCCATATAGTTCATTCTCTTGGGATGGTGAAAGGCTATATGATCGTTCCACGGCCTTTGTGGAAGCTCCTGACGGTATTGACCCCTTTGAAGATGTTCTATAAGCCAGAGTTGGAATAGTAAGTTACAACCATCGAAATGACTGGCCCCTCGTTGACAGTACTCCAAGGCTCGGTAGATCTCAGCAACAATCATGGGTACTATGCTGAAAGGCTACCCTCCAATCCCTTCCATTAGTGTCTTGGTGACCATGGCTAGTCTGGTATGGATCCTAGCCTTCTTCATAGGAAACACTACCATTCCCAAGAAGCAGAACATAAAGACAAAAACCCTCCTATGGATATGCCCCGATGATGTGAGGGCGAATTCATCTGTATAGGTGTGGTAGGACTTGATATGGTCGTACCTATCGTACAGATAGTCGAAAGGAATATAGGAATCCTCCAAGCATATCAAGTCTGTGTTTTTCTTCAGTCCTATCATCTTTAGAAAGCCCCTACCCTTGCGATTTTCTGGCATGAGCAAACCCAGTCTCCCAAGGAATACCAGCTAACCCTCATATTTCCTCGAGCAGAGGTGTCATTTCAAGATCCCCAAAGCGAAACACCGATCTATCACTGTCCTAGAATAAGGTCGCAGCCTCTATGATTTTGTTGTCAAGCTGGATTTCCAAAAGAGAGGGTAATTCCCCAAATATTTGTGAATGCGAGTCCGGTCACTGGAATGAAGGTCTTCTCACCAGCTTAACAACCTTAGGTGAATGTTGGTTACCATGCCGAATCTGGGGATTTCGTGCCTCATTTTTTGCAAAACAAAGCGTTAGTTCCTTCCCCCACCGGACTCGACTATTTAAATCAATAATTAGCGTAATGGCATTTAGTTCTCCAAATAAATGCATAGACCATGGTGTTGCCCGTTTGGGTTCCAAGGAAACCCAGTGGACTTTGGACAAGGCTATCTTAAGGAGTCGTTATGTGGACAACATAACTGACTCGACTAGGTTTGATAGTAATGCATGAACAATTAAATAGAATAAGGTTTCTATGGGGTATTAGATCGATACCCTTGAGCGGACAACTCAATAGGGAAAGGCACAGAACCATCGACTGCACCGCTGATCGACTGGTTTTACCGCAAATATTCCTTTGCCAAATTTAGGGGGTAATAATATCGGAAGAGCGCAACTACTCATTATAAGCGTTGCTATGGTATTTGTTTGGCACGAGTGGAATATGATGTTGAAGATGCAATTACAAGAATGAAACAAATTTTCACGTATTCTCACGTTCATAATGATTACAATAATTTCTAAAAAAAATTACAACGGTATTGAAGGAAAATAGTAAATGAAAGCGTTAAAGAAAAAGAGACAAAAAGCCAAGTCAGTTTCGAATAAAGGCATTAAACAAAGCAATAAAAGAAAGCAATAAAGTAACATATAACATGAAGTGTTAAAAGCCTAAAGAGTCCCCAGCAGAGTCGTCATGCTGTCGACGCCCCCTTTTCCTCACGAAATTGGGTTTATGATATTTGGGAAGACAACTCTATTCCCGTTTGGGAATTGGGTTTTTGGATTTGAAGAGTCGCCACCTAATGATTAAGTGCATTAGGACACTAAGAGTTTTGAGTTGGAAAACCATAGTTCGGGTAAGGGCTAGAAATTATTTCGAGGGGAAGGTGTTAGGCACCCCTCAAGATCCACTAGTGTTGTTCCAGGACATGCTATGTTGAGACTTCAAATGCAAATAAATATACAAATAATTCCACACATAAGGGTTGCAAATAGGTACGTAACAAGCATGTTGAAATTAAGGTCTAAGCGATCTCACATTTTATTTTTAAAAGATGTCCAAGTGCAGGAATTTAAACAAAGAAATGAATAAACGAAAATTTTGAAAAGAAGAGATTAGAGCAGTAAAAAAAAGGAATTTGGTGGCTGAAATGAGATATAGGAAAATAATAATAAATTTACATAAGGGAAAGGGGTCCTAAGTTTGTGAAACACATGGATCATCCACACAACACCGGTAGCTAATCGTACACATAGTGTTATCGCGTGATCATCATCTCCATGTCTACCCTTCCCACCTTGTTGAGGTATTAAGCGTGAAATGGTATCGTTACCTGCTGCATACTATTACACGTCCCTCCTGTTAGTCCAGGATGCATTTAGGACTACTAATCCTAAAAAGAGAGGGAGTTTGGCTTTTCAGGGTTTAAAAGGATAAAATTCTAGGGCGACAGTCACAACACATAAAGCAGTTAATGGGGAACTAGTAGCAATTAAGGGCTCAAATAGACCTCCTCATTTAAAGAAGCAACTAATTTAGCACGACTTACAAATACTGGTTAGGTCTTTAGTTAAAATTAACGTAGGAAAAATTACCATATATTTCCCAGATAGGGAGTCCAAATTAGTCCTGCTTAGATGTAGTTGTCGAAAACTGACATAGTTGATTAATTATTTAATTATTTGCCTACGTGTTAAACGGGACCTATAGGCATGATATCTATTAATGGAGGAATAAACTGATTGCAAAAAGTTGGTTGTAAACCCTACGAGTATTAAACAAATTACCATTGATTTTAAACTTAGGAGCGAATGGGCGATTCAGATTTAGTTGATAACTCCTATATGCATGCTCTCTAGGCATCACCGATTTTATCGCTATTGTTGTCATGCAGAGATCCTATCGGTAGCTCATCTATATGTAATTAGTTATTTTAACTCCTATAAGCAGATTTACCTAGTGACAGATGCATATGCAAAATGCAGGAAGTCCTATAGGCACATTATCTATATGATATGTAGAGTTTCAGCAACGATTTATGGGCATGGTATTTATACGAAGTGCAGAGAACCTATGAGCATGGTATCTATGTGAGATGCAGAGGTAAAATATGGTATCTACATGAGGTGCTGAATTCGAAAGTAAATAATTCCTAAAATATGGTATTTACATGAGATGTTGAATTCGAAAGTAAATAATTCCTAAAATATGGTATCTACGTGAAAAATGCAGAATTTAAAATTAAATATCCTAAAACATGGTATCTATATAAAAAATGTAGAATTTGAAAGTAAATATCCTAAAACATGGTGTCTACCCCTTTTGCATGCATTCAATCCCATCCATTTTCACTATACATCCCCGGTAGTTATTACAAAATTTATTACAGACCAAATGAATCAGGGAAAAGAATAAAAATACATCAGTGATTACATCTATATCTAATCAGCCTAATCCAGACTCAGAGTCTAACAATATGAGATAAACCAACTTCCAGGATCTGATTTTCTAAAGCCTTTCTCTTATTTGGGGATGTATCAAAGTTCCAAGAAACTTCAAGAGTTTCAGGCAATGCTTACACCCCAAATATCATTGCAGAATCAGATTATAGTGTAGTGTGAAAGGGCCAGCCCTCAAATGTCCAAGTTTAGAGGGAACTCAAGGTCCCAAGGCAGGGCTAATAGGAGGAGGGTGGAACTTAGAGACTAGGAGTAAGTGTAAGTGCAATAAAGGGGAATTATAGGGGGAGCTAGGGCAGGCTGGTGGGAAGTTAAGACCTTATTGAAGGTCAGGTTCAGACCTGGACATCAATTGGAATGCTGCCAGGCCATACCTTAACTCAGCACACATAGGGGAATGGGGGTATGGGAACAAGTTTACACTAGCAGCAAGTAGGGATGACAATGGGGTGGGGCGGGTTTTGTTTGATGCGGG
>MU755517.1:12363-57680 GCA_026770625.1 Nicotiana glauca
AAAATTGAAAAAATAACTATGCGGGGCGGGGCGGGGCAGGTTGAAATTTTTGTGGGTTTTGCCAAACCCGCCCCGCACCCGCCCCATTGCCATCACTAGCAGCAAGAAACAAAGAAAGAACATGCAAAATCACATAGATACTTTAAAATTAACTTTGCAGAGGATTGAAAGCAGGCATGGATACAAGGACTGTAAATAAACACATTAGAAAGATATTGAAATTAATTTAGAACATATTCAAAGAAGCAAGTAAGGAGAAACAGTAGCCTTATGAAATCCAAAGTGCAGTCAAGAAGCAAGAGTATAAGTTTAGAAAAGAGTTTTGATTTCTGTATGCTTAATCGTGTGTATCTTGTAAAAGAGAGTCGTGTACTTATAGTGCAGAAAGAAGGCAAAAATAAGGTAAGAAAATAATTGAAGACTTATTGTAAATCAATTACATAAAACTCCCTTTAATTAAGGGATTCAAATTCAAACGAGTATAAAATAATTAAGGAAAGAAATTAATCAAACAGTTGTGTAAAGCATGAAATTGAGAGAAAATACATAAAGGTTATTTAAGGACAGGGTCTTGACAGCACACAATTTGTCCAAATATGGCAAAGAAGTCAGTTAACAGCCAGGAAATCAGAGATCAAAGATTTGGTATGAATGAACCAAGTCAGAAAAAGGTGAAGAGAGGCTTTACTTAAGAAGAATCAGTAGCAATCAATTAACCCCCAAAAAAAGGATTCTGAATCGAACACAAGTTGGAAAACCTTTTGAAGAAAGATTTTAACACATATAAAAGGGGTTGTCATGCTAATCAGAGGAGTCTAGTATAGAAGAATTCATACACAAAAGGATTCAAACTCAGTACATGGATCCAAAGTGAGTTTGAGAGAGTCCGGGGCTCAAATAGAACGCTAGTCCAAACACACAAGACCAAACTCACCAAAAACCCCAAATTCTAGGGTTTTCGACTTGAATCAAATGAAAAGAAGAGAAAACAAGCAGATACAGTAGAAAGTTTAATGCAAACAGAGTCAGGAAATTAATTCGAAACACAATGAGAGTAGAAGAAATAATAGAGGAAAATATGCTTAAGCAGACATAGTAAGAACACTTAATGAACATGGTATGAAAATACAGTAGGCGAAGCATATCAAGTCATAGTGGAAGGCAAGTAGCAGAACATAGCATGTGAAAACGTAGCATAGAAACACGGTAGAAGGAAGAACAAAATATAGCAAACATAGTAGAAGAACATGTGTAAAAAAAAAAAGAAAACATAAGAACATAGTAGAGACAAACATACACGAGAAAGGGAGAAGAAAAGTCGGAAAACACTTAAGCATTTTTTTCAGAAACCCTAAATCAGAAAGAAGTGACTTTGAAAGAAATTTTTTTTTTAAAAGTTGGGGAAGCCTTTTAAAAACTCAAAGTAAAGCATGAATACACACAGATCTGAAGAGAATCGGAGAAAAACCTCAAACAGCTAGGGTTTCAGGTGAACCCTAGAATAAGAAAGGCTTCAAAAATGTCCGATCTAAGTCGGATAAGACTGGAAACAAGCTCAGAAGGCTAAGATATGCCGGAGCCAGGCCTGAGATGGACGGAAACCTCAAGTCGGCGGAGGTCTGGGTGGAGACCTTTGAGGTCTAGCCTCAAACCTTCGAATACCAAGCACACAAGAGCGATATGAGGTGAGTATGAGGGTTTCATGGCCTGAGAAGCCATGGAAACCGGCGAGAATCGAAGGGATTAGGGTTAGCTTGGGTGGCGGCGACTAAGGTTTGCAAAGAGAATGGGAGAGGAAGAGGATTCAAGGGCGGCGGGTAGAGGGAAATGAATTAGGGTTGAGGGGGTTTGGTAAATTGAAAAAGGAAAGGGTGTATTTGAGCCGTTGATCTTTTAGATCAACGACTGTGATTAAATGGGAGGTCCGGTCGGGTAATTTAATTGGGTCAGGGGTTGGGTTGATTTTAGAAATTGGGCCGGTTAAAATTGGGTTTAAATCAGGTCAATTGGGGGCTTTAGTGGCTATAATTGAAATGTAGATGAGCTATATATTAAATAGCCAATTCTTCCCCTTTAATTTAATTAAAATAGTTAAAATAACTTTAAAAATAAATTAAAAGCACTGAATTGATTAATAATATATATATATTAATCTAAAAATACCGAGAGCAATTTTATATTATAAAATACTATTAATCGTAATGTAGGCTATAATTGCAATTTTATGCAATTTAGCTTAAAAAATATCTAATATATTTATAAAAAATATGAAAAAAAAATTACCTTAATTATATTGTGGTATAAATATGAGGATGGAAATAAATTACTCACCAAAATAATAGTTTTGGGATTTTGTACTGTTAAAAAAAATAATAAAATAATTTTAAAAAGCTTTTAAAATTAGAAAAAAATGTCAAAATTCTTGGGCATACTTATATATGCATGTACATGCTATTTTTAGAATATTTTGAGTATATTAAAATAGATAGGAAAAATTGGGTATCAACAACCAAAAGGATGTGGGTCAAATATATCACGACGTGTGGAAGTGGAGGAAATGAAAGTATCAAGGTACAAAAGTCATGATGCTCATTTTATCATGCATTACTTATGCTCATTTTGTCATGCATTACTTACTCCAGGTTGCAGTTAGAAAAGTGTTGCCCAAGAATATTTCTTTGGTGTTGATTAGGTTGGGGAACTTCTTTAGATCCATATGTAGCAAGGTTATAAGGCGAAGAGATCTTGATAAAATGCAATCTGAAATCAATCAAATTGAATGTGACCTTGAAAAGATATTTCCTCCATCTTTTTTTGACATAGTGGAACATTTGCCTATCCATTTAGTAGATGAAATTAAGCTTAGGGGTCCGACTCATTTACGTTGGATGTGTTCTATTGAGAGAAATCTGTGTAAGTATAAGGAATTTGTTCGTAACCGATATCATCCAGAAACGTCAATAACAGAGGGATTTTTTGCCGAAGAGTGCTTGACCTTTTGTTCGAGATACCTACATGATGAGGTGAAAACAAGATTTAGTAGATATCAAACAGAAGATGATGAAGGGGTTGAAACAGAGGGAGATGATATGTCACCTATATTCCCTAAGATAGGCCATCCAATCGGACGTCAGAAGAAAAACAAAGGCAATGCATTTACCATGGATTTACAAGTATGTTTTGAAGCACATCGATATGTTCTGTTCAATACCAGAGATGAACAAATGGAGATGTTTATCCAGTATGATAATTATCATTTTTATTATAAATTTTATTATTTTATTTATATGATATGATAATTTATACTTTATTCATAAAAGCCTAATATATGAATCTAAAATATTCATGTTTGTAGGTGGACATAAGAGTTTAATTGATAATAATACAAGATCAAATGCATGGATTAGAGCACGAAATCATAATCAGGAATTCGGCAACTGGTTCAAAGAGAAAGTTAAAATTGTTGAAGTGCCAAATCATTTACTAATGGATAGCTAAGGGGCCTAATATAGTTGCAAAAAGATATACTAGATATTTCATCAATGGATACCGATTTCATACAATGGAACGAGATATCCGAATCAAGACTCAAAATAATGGAGTGACTCTGTCAGCAAAAACTGATAGTTTTGCTAGTGCTAGAGATTCAAATCCTATCGATGGAAAGGTTATCTATTATGGATCTATTCAGGATATTATTGAGATTGATTATTGGGGTTATTTTAGTGTTATATTGTTAAGATGTGATTGGTTCCATAATAAAATAGATGAATATGGCTTAACTCGGGTATACTTCAACAGATTATGTAGTGCCGATGACCCCTTTGTATTGGCATCTCAAGTGCATCAAGTTTTTTATGTGGAGAATCCAATAGAGAATGATGTTGATTACCCAAGAAACAGAGTCCATGTTGATTTGTATGATTTGGAGGAAGAGAATTGTGATAATAATACAGACACATTTTGGAGGGAGCTTGATGATGACATTGGTTCATCAGTTAGATTACCTGATGTTGATATTATATGGTCGAGAGAAGATGTTCCTAGTGATGTCATTACTATGCCATCTCATACGGAGCTTTTACAAGATACAAATATAGAAATATCGGAAGAAGAGGATGATATTTGTGAGCACGTGATTTATGCTTCCCGAAAACTACTCCAAAAGAAATCGAAAAATAAAACAAATTACCTTTGGGTACAATTTTGAGAATTTTGCATGACATTTTGGATAATTATTTTTGTCTACGAATGTTTATCGTGTTTAATTAATGGAAAAATACAAAAAATACACGTTGCATGCATATTTAGGATTTAATTGTGCATTTTGGAATTAATTAAACCATGTTTTGTTTAAAAGAATGAAAATCACAAAAAAATATGTATTTTGGTAGTTTTGTCATTTTTATTATTTAATTGTGTGATTTTATTTTAATTAATATTGGATCTTGTGTGTTAAATATTATTAAAGGTTAATTAATATCTTTTAAGATAATTTTGGTTTTACAACTTGTTTTAGAAAAAGAAAGAGTGGAAAAAAATAAGGAAACTAGGTTTGGGCCAAAACTTTAAAATGATATCGGGCCCAAATCAATACCCAATGACCCGGTCCAAATGACCTAGTTTCTCAGAGGTCCAAACGACATCGTTTTGGCACAAATAATCTGAGTCGTTGATTCGTTTCAATCACACGGTCCAGTTCAGTCCCCATAACCAACCAAACGACACCGTATGGACGTCTCAGATCTGAGTCGTTCCTTCCATTTGATCCAACGGCCTCAAGTCTTCCCCACAGCCCGATCCTTTTAAACCCGGGTCGACCCAGTCTCTCAATGATACCACACGATGCCGTTTCACTTAAGTGAGAGATCCAGGTCGTTGATCTCGTTTAATCCAACGGCCAAGATCAAACCATCCCCCCACTATATAAGGGTAATCTCTCACCGCAGAACCCCAATCCAAATACCCCCCTCTCACCCATTCGTCTCTCTCAAAGCTCAGAGACGGACCAAGTGGAACCCTAGCCGCCATGTGACTCCACCGTCTGAAACCGGGCAGCAACAACGCCGCCGGTCACCAAAATTACACCCCTAGTGCATCTGACCACCCCCAATCCGAATCCACCACCCTCTTACCTCGAATCAGTCCCTAGCTTCTCGAATCTTCATTTGAAGGTTCGAGCCAAACTAAAACCTATCCCAATCCACCCCAAAATTACACCATGTCACCCCCTAACCTCCCTCATACCCAGAACACACTTGGTTCCATTCGAATCTTGCTAGAACCTTTCGAGCCCCAAATCGGACCAAGAACCCTAGAAAACCTAAAACTGGAATTTGTCCGAAATTAAGGCGATTTGGGGTTCCTAATCGACCTTAGTCGAGTGTTCTCAGTCGAGAACACTCGATTAAGGTCCATTTGACCCCAAAAGTTCAAGTATGAGTTGGAACCTGGGTCCGCCTAGTTCTTGAGTTTCTGAGGTATTTTTCCATCCCTTTGGTTCTTTTTGTGTTATTAGCATCTTTTTATTTGTTTAAATTCTATTGTATTGATTTTTCAATCTCTGTTGATTGATTCTGTCCATCTTTCCCTCTTTGACCTTTTATTTGGTCGAGTGTTATTCTGTCCATTGTTAAGTGTGTGTTGAGCTATATAATCGATTTGAAATATCGTCGAATAGTTAGTTTTATAAGTTCCATGTTTTTTCCAAAGTCATTGGAATCACCTTGTTAGTCTGTTTAATCTGTGTTTTGTTGTTAATTGTATCTATCGTGATCTGTGTGATCGATTGAATTCATGTCGTCAATTAGTTTCTCATGTTAGAATGCTAGAATAACATGGCAATAATTAGGTTCATGCCAGTAGCTTTGCTTCCCCCTGTTCTAATTTTGCGATTAAGAACAAGCCTGCTAATTGCTTGAACCTGTAATTGATCTTCAATTCTGCTTGCAGTATCAACTCATTCCATCCGATTGATACCCCTCATTTTGATTTGATCTAGTCTCATGCATTGAATCTGTGTGAATTTGGTACTAGGATGTTGGTTTATAGTTGTAATATTTGAATGAGCAATTAGGAGATAGTTAGAAATAAGTCTTGGTCAATTGTTGGGTTTGAACTTATATAGGTTTAATAACATGCTAACAGGCTTAGGGTAACACAGTAATTTTCAAGGGTTTAAGGGGGGTAATTTGGGGATTTTACAGGCCTGCAAGTAGTTTGAACTTAAGGGTCTATCAAGTGGTAATAAATATCATTAGTTTAAAAGCAATATTGAACAAGAATAAGAGCATGGGGAGTTAATAAGAATATTTTAATCACCCCATGACTCTTGATTGAAACACTAGGGAACCAAGAGTGGGGAACATGAATTAAAACAAGAACAAGGCACTAGGAGTGGGGATTGAGAGGGTATGGGCAGAATTAAGGTCTAATTGTTTCTAGGCAGAATTAGCATGCCTGCTTTGGGCTATAAATAGGGTCATTTAGGACTAAGAGGGGGCTGGATTTTCGAACCAAAAGTTGAGAGAGAGAAAGTTTAAGTTGGCGGGATTTGGACACTGGAAAAAGTCCAGAGTTTAAGAGAGCAATATAGGCTAGATTCTAGATATTGGATATTCAGTTAGTAAAAGAGTGAAATTTGGCTGGATTTTCTAACAAGAATTCAGAGATAAAAAGTTTAAGTAGGCTGTTTTCTTACAGTTATTTTTCAGAGAGTCTAGGCTGAATTTTTACACTAAAAGTTCAGGTAGTTCGAGAGTGTTTCTGTTTTGGTGTTAAAGAACAGAGAATCAGAACTGTTCTATTGCATCTCTTGCATCTGGTTCCCTGCTGTTTCTGCCTGTGATTGCACTTTGGTTTGCTGGGTTTCAAGTGGTATTTCCTGGGTTGTGCTATTGGATTAGCTGTTACTGTTTCATTGGGTTCTGCTGGATTTTCTGTTGGTTTTTTAAATCTGTCCCTGGGTTTTCTGTTTGCTGGTTATTACTGGTTGCTACTGGTTGTTGTTGAGTGTTGCTGTTGTTGTATGCTACTGCATTTCTGCTGATCTTCCTCTTCTTTTGCTTCCCATATCAGGTACACAACTGATACATTGGCTATTGTAAGTTGAAACATGAAGCATGAATACATATGAAAGAGTGGAAGTTTGAAGTCTTTAATTAGTTTTAACCTTCTTCTTCACTGATTATAGTTAGAACATTTCATATACTACGATTATGTAAATTTCTGCCCCCTTTTGTGTAACTGGACAGTTTTGTAGTAATGTAATAAATAATGTTCTGTTTTAGCTTGGTTATTAGGTAGTATACATTCAAATGTATGACAAGTATAATCAGGCCAGTAGACCTCTAATTATCAGGGCAATCTAATTTCAGCATGCAAATGGTTTGAATTTAGAATTAAAACTAGACCTCTAAGTTACCCCATTCCAATTGATTGCTTTTTCTAAAACTTGCAGTAGTTTGCTTACTTAGATACTATCATCTTACATTTCTGCATTGCGAAACTGTGAATATGTGTAGAAGAATAAATTAACTAGGCCTAATATTGGAATAAGATAGCCCAGGTCTCGTTTAATACTGTATGCGTTGGACCTGGGCCCATGTGCACATTTATATTCTGATTTAACGCTGTGTTCGGAACCCGACTATAACAATTATTAAGCATGTAATTTAATTAGGATCTTTTGCTTCTTTTGTTTTTAGAGACGGACGAAAAAATAGAAAAATATAGTCACTTTAGGGTGATCCTTTTAAAATAAATGAGACGAGCCTCACCAAATAAAACGCACAAATTGCGGGACCCTCATAAATGTCTATATTAAAATGCTTAGATTTCGGGACGGGCTGTTTAACAAATTTCACGGCCTTCCCCAAAATAATAATATGTTAGTCTCTTTAGGCGCGTCTTTAATAATTTGACCTTCCTAAATTCGGGTGTGCATTTCATGCGACCCAAATCCAAATCCCAAAATGTTGAATAAAAATGTGTCGAGGATCCGGGTGTATTTCATATAACGTGATCCAAAAACATATTTTTAAACGACGTTCAATTCCTTAAAAATAATTAAAAGCGGTTAAAGATTAAAATTTGCACATAAGTTAAAGCATGTTATAAATCAGATAAATAAGCCAAATATGACAGTTGAGCGACCGTGCTAGAACCACGGAACTCGAAAATGCCTAACACCTTCTCCCGGGTAAACATAATTTCTTATTCGGATTTTTGGTTCGCGGACTGTTAAATAGAGTCAAACCTTTCCTCGATTCGGGATTCAACCGGTGACTTGGGACACCATAAATCTCCCAAATGGTGACTCTGAATCTCTTAATAAACGAATCTCGTTTTGATTGTCCTTTAATTGAAAAAACTCTCTTTACTACACCTTTCCCGGGGATGCGATAGCGTAAAAAGGAGGTGTGACAATATTGATGATACTGATTGGGATTGGATGGATGCTAATGATTGAAGAGTAATTTCTGAACTTCTTTTGAATATGCAAATATGAAAACTTCAGAAGAGTTCTCTTTTGCATTTCTTCTATTCTTCTTTGTACCATTACTTTGAAAGAAAATAAAAAAGAATGTTATTTGATATTGCTTATTTGATTGTTCTATAATTTTATTTGAATGTAATTTTCTTTGCCTGTTGTGTAATTTTGGATCGTAAATCAAGTATTTTTCTTCACATCAATCTTGATTTCAGGTCTTTAAATTTGTTGGTAGATATGAGCAATATTTAGATTGCTTTCTTATATACTGAATTTGGCTCTAACTATTTTATGTTTTATCATTTTGACAGAGTTTGATAGTCATGACACAAGACAAACGTCTGAAGCAAAAGAAAAAATTAAAAAAACTCGATATGTATTAATGCTGGAACACTTGCCTCTTTGGCATACCAAAAAAAGTTATCATTGACCAGAAAAATAAAGGTTCCAGCTAGTTGTATATGGTCAAGTAAAGAGCGTGAGCATCTTCAAAATTTAGTTGAAGATCATCAGATACTAACTAAAACAACCACCCCTGCAGCAGAAATATTAGAGGAGCAAATGCAACTGAATTCAACTGTTGATGGACAAGAACAATGTGAACAACAAGGCAAGAATTTTCATACAAATACTAGCATTCTTTTTCAATTATAAAATTGAATTATATGTATTTTTATGATTATCCACGGTTGTATTATTGTAGGGTATTCTGCTCAAAAATGGAAAAGAGGTAAAACAAAGATGTTAAGTGTGCATGGAAGGCATGACCGAAAATTGATCGTAGTAAATAAGCAAAATCAACCTGTTGGTCCTAGTAAAGATGTTATGATGGAATTGGGCAGTTTCCTTGGCACATTGGCAAGGAATACGAATCTTTGCCCTGTTGATATATATGATTGGAGAAAAATGGACACAAAAGATAATTTGTGGGCATATACCAAGGTTTGAAGTTTCTAATTCAATTTTTGTTTGAATATATTCGATATTTTTTTACTAACCCATTAAAATAATTTATAGGAGAAATATGATATCCCTCACACTGCGAAAAAATAGGTTTTGGATGGAATTCAAGTTGCTTGGAGAAGACACAAAAGTAATTTGAAAAAAAAAAAAGCACTTTGAAGCGTACGAGAATGATGGAATTCGAATGCAAAATATGCCTGAATATATTCCAACATCTCAATTTAAGGATCTCTTCAAATATTGGAACTCCGAAAAAGTCCATGTAAGTTTTACTACTTGTAGCAACTAAAATTTATAACTTACAAACAATGATATATTTGCATTTAAATTAAAAAAAAATGAGCAATCATATTTTATATTTTAAGAGTAAAGTGAAACAAGAAACAAATAGTACAACTAAACTGAATACTTTTTTCTCTGGTCTTGTTTACTCCTTTATTTGCATAAAATATCAGAGATCAATACCGAGAATCGAAAAAAATTGAAGAATCCACATACTGCTGGCAAAACAAGTTTTGCTGTAGTCTGTAATGATTTGGTGTGTGCTCTTATTTATCAGTAAATATGATCATGTTGTCATTTTTAAGAATATTTTTGATACCCACTCTTAATATATCTAGGAAAAACAGAAGAACACTTCTGAACCTTTATCTCTTCGAGAATTCTTTGTGTCTACAAGAGCAAGAAAACCTAAAAGGTCATACAAGAAATCTGATGAAGATACAACTACTAAAATTGTGTGAATTCTATCTTATTATTTTTTTATTGAGATGCATTATTTGTTCTTACTGGCTTTTATTTACTAGAGCTTTCATTTTAAAAATTTGTATTATAGGCTGAAATGGAAAAAATTAAAATACAATAAAGTGAAGATGGTAGCACTTCTGTTAATGCATTTGCAGCTGTTATGGGACCTGAACATCCGGGACGTCTTAGATTGTATGGATGAGGGGTTACAAGAACTACTTTGAAAGGAAAAATAGGACATTTTGAATCCTCTTCAAATGCTACAAATGATCTGGTGCAAAAAATGGAAGAAAGGATGACAAGAATGTTCGAGGAACAGAAGGAACAATTTGAGAAACAGAAGGAACAATATGAGGAACAAAAGAGAATGATGCGACAAGAAATTCTAAGAGATATTTTTGTACAACTTCAGCGTTCAGGATTGCAATTGATCCTAATATTTTAGCAAACTTGTGTGCTCGTTCACCACGAGAAGCTTCGTCTGCACAACAAGTATCTATTCAGCCAATCAACAGGCTATCTTTTGGTAGCAACAATCAAGGTTTAATTTCTTTTCGAGATTAGTTATAGATTGGTTGTGTGCGCAATCTGTATCACTCAAAAACAGAGACTGATTTCTCAGAAATAGAGACTGGTCTCTCTTTTCCTCTTTGTTGTGTGCGCAATTTGTATCTCTTGAAACAGAGACTGATCTCTCTTTTCCTCTTTGTTGTGTGCACAATATGTGTCTCTGAAAAATAGAGACTGATATCTCTTTTTCTCTTTGTTGTGTGCGCAATTTGTGTCTCTAAAAAATAAAGACTAATCTCTGTTGCATACTCTTTTGTTGTGTGCACCATCTGTGTCTCTGTTGCAGTCTTTTTTTTTTAGAAATGCTCGTTACATATATTGCTAAATTTACAAAAAAAGCTACATTTGCCTTTGGTAATTTGTACACATTTATCCTTCTCTTGATTTTCAAGCCTGCTTATTGAGATGTGTTTGAAATTCTGCTGCTATTCTAATTGTAAGAATAGATCTGCTGCTATTCGTATTGTTAACATACATAACAAAATAAGAGTTGCTTGGAGAAATTAAGGAGAGCTTGAAGGGTATATATAGAGGAGGTTGCTCCTGGTGCACATTATCTTCAGTTTCTGCTAGTGCACATTTCCTTCAGTTTCTGCCGGTGCATATTTCCTTCCGTTTCTGCTGGTGCACATTATACTCTCTTTTACATTTCTAAGTAAAAAAAATCTAAGTACCTATTCTCCAATAGAGAATGTAAAGTAGTAGTGGCAGGCATAATTTTGAAACCAGTGTGATGGGTTGGTGGCCCAAACACACCAGTTTGAGGGTGAGGAGCGCAATACTTATCGAAATAAGTCTCAAGATCCAACACTGATGCATGAACTACCCTCCTTTATAGTATATTTTGCATACTTGGACTTCTTTTGGTGTAACATTTTGAGGGTGACTTTTTTTTGGTGTAACATTTTGCATACTTGGACTTCTGGTTCTTTTTTGTAGCTTGATTTCTGAAGTGGCAATGCCAATTTTATCTTTTGTTTTGTCTTCTAAGTACTTATATTATTTTATTGGTGTTAATATATAGTGCAATAATAATGATACTGAGAAGGCAATATTTTTTTTCTACCCTCTAACTATTTTTGTTCTTGTTGAATTTACAGGTGAACCAAATGATCAAGGGGGAGATGAAAGCAGTGAAGACCTGTTGAAGAATCTTCAGACAATCTAGGAATGTTTTTATTTTTGAACTATTTTGCAAACTTATGTATTCCAACTCTTGGATTATTAAATACTTTTATCGTATATTTTACTTTTATAAATGGGTAATCGTAGTTGTATATTTTGAATTATGATTCTGTTGATGAATATATTTTCATTTCATCAGTTATATATTAATTTTAGTGTACTATACAGTTATCCTGTTGCGATACCGTTAATATCTTCCAACAGTAGTCACAGTAGCTCAGTATAACCGTTGCAGCACCTCAGTATAACCGTTGCAGTAGCCCAACATAATTGTTGCATCAGCTTGTAATAACCGTTCTAACAGGTAAAACAAAACTATATATAAAATGTTGTAATTTTCTACTTATTTAGAAGCGGGAGTTAGGTGCTCTTGGTCGTCCTCTTTGGGCTATTTTTGGAATTTCAGTCCCTGCTTCGGGGTTATTTTTGGAAATTTATCCTCTAAGTGACTTAAAACTTTTCTCGTGTACATCCTTTTTCACGTAAGCGCCAGCACATTTTTTAGTATATCCTTTTTCTTTTTCTTTCTCTCCTCTCTGCCTCTCTTCAGATTCTTCAAGGTATAGATCTCTCTATTTCTCTTTGTTTTCTTCCCAAGTTTGGAATTAAAGCTGCGTATTGTGGGCTGTTGACTTTGTTCCTGGGTTTTTTCTATTCGAGAGTTCTGATCGAATTGAACTCAAGCCCAAGTTGCTTCCACTACAACTCTTCATGCCAAACTCCAAAGCAAGACTGGGGAAGATGACGATTTGTAATAAGATGTTTGCCGCATCTATTAGGTGTTGAGGTGTACTTTTCTTTGTCAAACACGTGGTGTGTAATTCTTCAATCTTCCCTTGTGTCTGTGTTGGTAGATCTCTGTCGTTCCGTCTTTGTTTTTCCTTTTAGGTTTGGAATTAAAGCTATGCAATATAGGTTGAGTTCATTCTTGTAGGGTTGTAGTTAGTGCTGGATATGTGTTTTCAAAGAGTGACGAGTGTCGGTCTTGTAAAATGTGGCTGCCGACGTAGTTGGACTAACCGTTTGTCAGCTCATCCTCTTCCTCACTCGGTTTTGCGCAGGTCGATTTTCTTTTTGCGGCTGCTGGGTGATTCATTTTTCTTCCGCCTGCTGTTCTCCGTGTTGGCATTTCTGAAACATAAAATTATGAGTTCAGCTGAGAGGTGAGACATGCATTTGCTGAAATTTCATGTTTGTTGTTGTGTACTACTCTGCTAACAAATTCGACTTGGTTCTTTTAGCTAGCTTTCTGTTTTATCTTGATAAATCTTATGGTTGTACTTGGCTTATTAAATGACATATAACAAACTACATATATTTAATTAATGGCAGTTCGATACTATAAGTGATTTCAGGATGAGGTGCATTTTTTTTGGTTTTAATACTTAAAAAGTGATAACCAACTGCTTGACATATTCTGTTGGGTTCTCCGGATTTTGATGTGGATTAAGGCTTGGGAAATTGGATTACCGAAGAGAATTATAGAGAAAAAAGATAGGGACATCAGAAAAGGGGAAGAGACTTCTATGTCGCGGAATTGCCGAGATGGATGCTGAATTAAAGGGGGTGGCAAGAAAGGAATTGAGATTTGGTGAGGTTAGAAAGATTTGAGACTCTGGCTGCTGAAATGCTGAAGAGGTTGAGTTTTCTTTATGTGGGCCCCGACAGATTTATTTTATTTAATTTCAGTTAGCTTTGGGATATATGTTACCAGGAAGAAAATTATTATCACATGATAGATTGGTCAGGTCATTGCAAAAAAATAAATTTAGCTTTTAGAATACAAAAGATTGGTATGGTCGTGTAACTATATTAGATGACATGATTGTAACAACAAATTTATCAGCTCCTAATATGCTTATGTGTGCTTCCAAAATTAACAATGAGACCAAAAAAAAGAATAGTTTGCAAGGAGATACATGTACTTAATTGAAATAGTGCTGGTGATCTTTTAAAAAGAAAATGTAATGGCTGCTCCTAAAAAACTACAATAGTCTTCCATCCATGTTGTACTAGAGTATATTACATTATTACTGAAGTCTTAAAGTGTAATTTACAGGAAAAAAATATTTATACATATCATTATGCAATTTAAAAGAGAGAGAAAAGGCAAAGCTACAAATAAAACAAAAAGAAAAGCTTCATGGTTGTTTTCAAAATTGCATCTTTCTTTCTGCTTGATGAAAAAGAATGATAATTGTTCTGTAGGTTTCTAAGGTGATTGGATTACTTACCATCAAGAAGGTCAATTTTTTTATCAATGGATCCGCGGCAAAGAAGAGGTTGACATGCTACACTTGTTATTTGGAATGAAGGTTTCTGCAGTGCAACTGCATTTGACTCTGTATACACCTTTCAATGAGAAGCTTGAATGTCATTGTGGAAACTATGGATCATCTTTGGAGGAAATCAAGTTTTTATACATGTGGGATCTAGCCTAGGCTAAAACACACTTTCATTAGGATCCTCAATTGTATGCTTGGTAATACTGCAAGGTAAAATCAAGATTCATGGATCTATCTTATCCAACAACATCCTTTCCTATTCAGTATTGATATCTTTATTACATGATTTACCTAACTGCTTGTATTGTTTTCTTTTGTCACTTGCAGTGAAGTAGTGCTTCCTGGTTACATTAAAGAGGACAACATTAAAGGCATATATGGCACTCTTGAGGAGTGTGCTTTATTGGCAAACCAATCGCAAGGAATGTATATAGTAAGTTCATTCTTCGATCTTGGTATGACTTCTTTGAACTCCCTTTAGACAAGCTACTCGAAATCAAACTTACACCATATCTCTCTCAATTGAAAAATGTTATATATTCTAAGACTACTGTAGGGGTTGATAGCTCAATTTCTTGGCCGGACAAACTTTGGTAGGAAAATTACTTATTCTTTTTTATTCTTTAACTCTGCATTTCTTACTTCAATATCTTCTTAGTTGTTTGGATAATCTGCAAGAACGTGACTCCTCATGAGAATTATTTGATTCAGTTAGTTTACAATATCCAATGTAAATATGCTGAATTCTACATTCAGGTTTAGTGGTTTCAACTCCTTTATTCTTGATAAAAAATTAATTTCAACTCCTTTCTTCCGGCTTTTTAGGCGATTAGTCTTTTCAAACAAATAACTTTGATTGGCTGAGGAGTTGTGTTAATTGATTACCCATGAATCATAGGAACTCAACCAAAGTTGTCCCGAGACAAGGTATTGCTAAGCATTTTACTAAGAATGGGTTATTAGAAATGGATGAAGAGTGACTAACCAGTACTCCTTTAGATCCAATAGATGATACAAGAAAAGAAGAGTAGAATAAGAAAGCAAAATGATGTTGCTACTTTCTACGACTTGCCTAGCCTTTAAAACACAAGTTGGCCATTTAGCATGCCTATGGTTGAATATTTTAGACATGAGCTAGAGTAGGCTACACAGTATAAAGTGAAGCTTGTTTAATATTTAAAAGGTGTTTTTTTCTACTCCATAGATTCTCATTCTTAATAGTAAATGCTTAATGTTTATTGACTTTAAAATTGTTCAACGACAACATAGCACCTTTGTTGATCGGCTTCTAGGATTTAGTTTCGCTACATCTAATTTCTTGCTAGCCGCCAAGGAAAGCATCTCTATTTTCAAAGGAAAAAGAAAGAAAATAAAGTATCTGTATTCTGTACAATTCATTCCTTTACTCCAATTGAAAACAGCGTTGACGTACTGTGCATTGCAATTTAAAGACTTTATCTAGGTTTTCAGTAAGTTTTTCCTTTGACACAGTAATTTAAAAGTGCAAATATTTATTATGCTGCTGCTAACTTTATTATACTATAACGTTTTGGAGTTGGTTCACTTGAAGATATGGTTTGTTACCTCTTTAAAGTCTTCAGGACAAACTATTATTTAGGCTGTTTCGGTATATAAACCTAGGAGTTAAAGAGGCGATACTAAATGCGAATTGATTTCGTCTTTAAAAAGATTTCCTTAATGGTAAAGTAAACAATTATTTGGGGTGCCATTTACTGATTTCTTCTTACATAATTTACCTGATTGGATGACTTTTTTTAATTGTGTCATAACTTTATAAAACCTTTGCTTCCAGTGTGATGTCTAAAACTTTGATTTGCTGAGAGTATGTAACATAGTATAATGATTCTATGACATGACAACTCAAAGCCTACTGGAATGGATCTTTGCAGGTAATTTTTGGAATTAGTTGAGATGTGCATAAGCTGGCCTCCACCATGGTTATTAAAATAAGGAATAATTCATCAGAGATAGTTAATTGGGGCTGTTGGATAACGGAGAAGTACGAAGCACTGAGTGATACATATACACCTATGAGCTTTTCTTCTCTTCAGATAGTTTTGTGTTCATAATTTAGGAATTTTGAGAAGACCTCTAAATTGATGAGATCGGTCGGCAACTTTGTCTCTCAAATGTGCTCTTCAATCATATGCATACCGTTTATTAGTAAAACGTCACCAGCAATTTATTTAGTATTACAATAGGTCAATAAGTCTGAAATAGTGCAAGCAGGTAAAGAAGTTCCAATAAATTAGTACCACATATTTTAATTGTTAGCAGGTGACGCAGTTGCCTTGGCAAAAAATTCTTATTTGTAGCTTTATTTTTTGGATAAGTTTGTGTTTGTTCTTATTTTACTGTTAGTCGAATTAAAGGTTTTTATTCTTAGCTTCGATTTAATTTCTTCTCGCTATAGGGAAGAGTGTCGTCATGGAGAACTTAATGAGAAATGGCCAAGGAACTGTTTGGAGCTTATTATTAGAACATTTAAATGAAAAAAATATGCTTCACAATCTCTATTTAGCATTTCCTGGAGTTTAAGGACATTTATTCAATTGGAATGCAATTATGTTTGTGTTTCCTTTATGTTTTGGGATACTAAGGATTAGAATGCATTTTTTTTCAATTTTAAAGTTTTGGAATTTCATGTTAATCTGAGAATTTTTTTTTTGATAATTTTCTCTGTGTCTGAGCAATCCTTTAATCTTTTGTGAATGAAATCACTGTTGAGGGAGGTCTAATGTTTTGTCCCCGAGTCTTGTGAATGAGATTAGAACGTTTATTGAGCTGTTAGCGAATGCATAGAAACTGCTTGATAAAATAATTTTGTATGCTTATATCTAAACTTCCTAATGGTAATCGTTCAAGATTCTTTTTTTCTTATTAACTGAAAAGGAAAGGGAAAGAACTGCTAAAAGATTCTGAGATTCAGCTTCACAACATGAGTTGGCAACATAATAAATTGGCAAAATACATCCACTTCTCTGGAACTAGCTCTTGCTAAAGGAAGTTAGATTTGTCACGATATTATGTAAGTTAGATTTGGCTGAGGTTCACCACTCAACCTTGTCTATTAACTGTGGACCATGAAGAATGCTACCTTATATTCATAGTCCAGAGGCTGGTTATAATATACTCACTCTGTTCACTTGAACTTTGCACACCCCTTAAGAAATAATAAACGGAGGGAGTAGATGATTACACTTCAAAATGATTAATGATTTCAGCAACTATGCTTGTTGAACTTTCTGAATTAACAATTGATAAATCCTACTTCGTCTAGTACCTTGAATACTAATTATTTTTTCATGTTGTGATACGTGAAAGCTAGAAACAAATGAGGTTTATTGTGCAGCAGATGAATTTGCCAGATAACAGTGATGGATCTTGGTCTAGACTTTGTCCTGTTCAGAATTTTATTAGAAAAAGGTATATTTGCTAATTATAAACCCCACCTTTTCGTGAGAAAACATGTATGAATATGAGAATATATTGGTGCTTTTAATTTGTTATCAAAAAGTGAAGTGTTGAATTATTTTCATTCCTAAATTTTCAATGTTTGAGGTCAGGGAGTTCTATTCGATATGAAAGCTACACAGGAATCAACCAAAGCGACTAAATGCAAGTAAAGATGCTTCCAAGCGGCAATTATTGATAAATATGAAAACTTGATAGATCACTTGCCATCCTCTTATATTAGGAAGAATAAACTTGTATATAATTTTACGGGTAAACATATGTGGTAAATTGATATGAAGAATATAAAACATCTGTTGTCCTTTGTCCATACATTAGTATCAGTCAAGCTTTGACTTCCGTTGTCTGTTTAATTTTTCGCTGCAAATACAGTAATATCAGTTGTCCTTTTTCTTTTGGTTTTTTTTGGTAATATATAGTGAAGAGAGATGGAATGAATTGAATTCCTATTTTATGTTTCATCTCTCGTAGTTGTAGTGATGTAGTAGCTTACAAAATTGGAAAAGGCATTACTTGGTGCAAACTGTTTGCATATATAATTTATGAATGATGGTCTTGTTTTTGAAAAGGTTCCAAATATATCATCAGAACAAAATTTGCCTACTTGAGTATGTTGTCCATTGTTCAACTGGAAAATTTTAAGGTGGCGTCTGGACGTTTATTAGGATAAAGTTTATATAGTATTTGTGCCAGGCTCCTCTAACATACCTCTGCTTTATGCTTTATTACTTTAGCAGTGTGGTCCCTTCTTAATGGAAGATTGGCTAAAGTGGGCTTTAGTGACTGTTGTCCAATTTGTCATTGGTAAGCGTTTTTACGTTGCAGCAGGAAGAGCACTTGGAAATGGTTCCACAAACATGGATGTTGTGACGACCCGGCCCGGCGTCACGTGAGTTACCACTCCGTCTCTCCCATCTTATGTTTCTCTATGCTTTATTATCGGTATTTGAGGTGATCGAGTCGAATTGGAATGGTTTTAGATGGAAATGAGACATTTAGTCTCTTTAAGGAAAGCTTATTTTGGAAAAGTCAATCGGAAGTTGACTATTTAGTTAGAGGGCTCGGATGTGATTTTCGGCGATTCGGTTAGCTTCGGGGGATGATTTTCGACTTAGGAATGCGATCGGAAGTAATTTTGGAGGTCCGGTGTAGAATTAGGCTTGAATTGGCGAAGTTAGTATTTTGGCGAATTTCCGGTTGATAGGTGAGATTTTGATCCGAGGGTTGGAAAGGAATTTCGAGAGTTGCAGTAGCTTCGTTAGGTGATTTTGGATATGTGTGCAAAATTTCAGATCATTCGGAGGTGTCTTCGTCGGGTTTTTGATCGAATGCATATTTTGGAAATTTTAAGAAAACTTAGGTGAATTCGGTGTAATTCGATGATTTCGGTGTTAGTTGAGGTATTTTGATGATTGGAGAAAGTTTGAACAATGTTTTAGGATGTGTTGGTGCCTTTGGTTGACGTCTCGGGGGCCTCGGGGTGATTTCGGATGGCTAACGGGATGAAATTCAAGTTGAGAAAGTGGCAGATGTTTGCTGGTATCTGGTATGCTCGCTTCTGCGGAAATGGACCGCAGAAGCGGTTCCGTAGAAGAGAGGGATTGGTCGCATAAGCAGTTTAAGGCTGGGTTGGAAGTTCCACAGAAGCGGAAGTATTTTCGCCTAAGCGAGTCCGCAGAAGCGGACACGAAACCGCAGAAGCGGTTACGCGGAAGCGGGCGTGGGGACCGTAGAAGCGGAAACCCCTGAAGCCAGTAGGAGTTTTATATTCATTTTTGCTCCGCGAGGGTTATGTTATTTCCACCATTTTTAAACGAGCTTAAGAGCGATTGGACGGATTTGAAGGGGGATTTCGACTAGGTGTGATTGGAAGTGAGTTCCTTGACCTAAATACATGAAATTTTGTTAGATTTAACATGAAAATGGGTTGAAATTCATCAAAAGAGGGTGAAGCTAGGGCTTGAAAACTTGGGGATTGAAACATGGAAATTGAAGGGTAAAATGGATTCCGATTTTGATAAATTTGATATGTATAGACTCGTGGCGAGACGAGGAATCCGGTGATGTGAATTTTGTAATTTTTCGAGAAGTGGGCCCGGGGCTTGGGTTTTGCCAACTTCATGATTTTTGATATTTTTCGAGCATTTTCGATTGGGTTATGATTCATTAGCCTATTGTGACGTATTCCTTGTGGTTTTGGTGAGATTCGACGCACGAGGAGGTCGATTCGAGAGGAAAGGGGATATCGAGCTAGACTTTTGGCCGGCTAGAGGTGAGTAATGACTTTAAATGATGTCCTAAGGGCTTGAGACCCCGGATTTGCACAACTTGGTGCTGTGTTGAGGTGAGACACGCGTTCAATGACGAGCGCGGGGTCATTTACTATTGGGGACTGTGACTTGGTCCAGTCCGGATGATATTTTACCTCGTATTAGATATGACTTGTTGTTTTTCACTATGATTTGGGCTTGTTGCCATATTTGGGGCTTATTGCCGACTGTTTGAACTCCTTATGAACTATCATCACTGTTTTCCTCACTATTTGAAATATTATTTGAACTCAGTCCATGTGATTTACACTGTTTCATGAACTCAGCTATATTTTACTCAAACTTGGAGTTTTAACAGATATTTGAACTATCGTTTGAGCGGAGTATTATTGTTTTACTGATGCCCGGGGGGCTTTTGTTTACTTTTGGACTGATTGAGGCTGAGGGCCATGTGTGAGGCTATGATGAGTGATGTGAGGAGGCTTTAAGGCCTCGAGTGATATGTGAGGAGGCTTTTAGGTCTCGAGTGATATGTGAGGAGGATTTTAGGCCTCAAGTGATATATGAGGAGGCTTTCAGTCCTCGAGCGATATGTGAGGAGGCTTTCAGGCCTCGAGTGTATTGTGAGGAGGCTTTCAGGCCTCGTATTGATATTGTTCAGGCTTGCAGGCCTTATTGATAGCGCTTGGGTTGTAGGAGCCCCTTCGGTCACCCACAGTGAGCGCGGGTAGCCATGTGATTGAGAGTGAGCCCGAGGGGCTGATGTTGTAGTGTGTGATTGGTAATGAGACCGCAGGGCTGGCACTAAGTTGAGAGTTTGATATTGCGCCCGAGGGGCAGGTTTCTGAGCATTTCTTGCTGGTAGAGAATAATTGTTTTTAACTGTTTTCAAAGAGATTTCTTACTATATTTCACTGGTTTCTACTGTTCATTTGATTTTACTACTTGAGATAGTATTATTTGTGCCTTCATGGGATTTTATGTTCTCGGTCGTTATTTATTTTTATTGTTCACTGGGTCGGAGTACTCACATTATTCCCTACACCATGTGTGCAGATACAGGCATAGCAGAGTTCGTTCCTGAGCGCTGATTTCCTGCCAGACTAGGCGGACCCGGAGAGACAAGGTAGTTGTCGACGTCCACATCCACGTTTCTTCCATATCTTCTGTATTTTCATTTACCTTCGAACTATGTTCCTAGATACAGACTTGTAGTATGTTATTTAAACTCTGTAGTCGCTCGTGACTTGTGACACCCCGATTTCGGGCTGGATTCGGGATGGTATCCCTATTTATCGCTATTATTCCACATTAATGGTTATATTATCCGTGTTTTAGACTTATTCATGTTAATGACTGTTAAAAAGAAGGTGTTAATGTTATGTTGGCTGACCTTGTCTTCACGAGAGGCGCCATCACGACCAGGTGGGAATTGAGTCGTGACAAGTTGGTATCAGAGCCTAGGTTACTAGGTCTTACGAGTCATGAGAAGGTTTAGTAAAGTCCCGCGGATCGGTACGGAGACGTCTGTATTTATCCTCGAGAGGCTGCAGAACCTTAGAAAAACTTCACATTCTTGAAATTCTTGTCGTGCGACTTTGTTGATCCGAGAACTAAACTTCTGTGTTTTATTCTCTTGCAGATGGCGAGGACCCGCGCTACAGGACGAGACAGACGACCACCGGTACCACCTACTGAGGGCACTAGAGGTCGTGGATGCGGTCGTGGTCGTGGTCATAGTCGTGGTAGGGGCAGAGCCGCGAGGGCAGCACCTGTTGCTCCACCAGTTGCCCCGGCTCAGGATCAGACCCCAGCTGCAGACATTCCAGCAGCACCTGTTCAGGCGCCGGCGGTGCCCATTGTGATTCTAGGTCTCCAAGAGACCTTGGCACAGATACTATCAGTTTGCACTGGCTTAGCCCAGGTAGTTTCAGCCACTACTATAGCAGCTACTTCTCAGGCAGGGGGAGACAGTCAGACCCCCGCAGCTCGCACACCGGAGCAGGTGGTGCAGGGTTTACAGACACCGGGAACAGCTCCAGCTCAGCGGTTGTACCAGTTCAGAATTTTGTGGTTCCAGCTATGCTAGACGATGAGCAAAGTCGTCTCGAGAGGTTTAGTAGGCTCCAGCCTCCCATTTTTAGTGGTGCTCAGGGCGAGGATGCCCATGGATTTCTTGACAAGTGTTAGCGTATGCTTTGGACGACAGGGATTTTGGAGTCCAGCGAAGTAGCATTCACCGCATTTCAGTTCACTGGGGCTGCCTTCACATGGTGGGAGGCATATGAGTGGCGTAGGCCGGCAGGTGCAGCGCCTTTGTCATGGCAGGAGTTCTCCACTATCTTTTTGGAGAAGTGGGTACCACAGTCTCAGAGAGAGGAGCTGCGTAGGCAGTTAGAGTGGCTTCGACAGGGAGACATGACTGTGACCCAGTATGAGGCAAGATTTTCTGAGCTAGCCCGTCATGCCTCCTGGATAGTTCCGACCGATAAAGAGAGGATCAGGAGGTTTGTAGATGGACTTAACTATCACCTTCGTGTTCTGATGACTCGAGAGAGAGTTCTGGGTATTTCCTTTGAGGATGCAGTTGATATTGCTTGTGACATTGAGACGGTTCACCGTCAGGACAGAGAGGAGAGGGAGGTCAAGAGGCCTCGGGGTTCTGGTAGCTTCATTGGTGCTCCGTCTAGGGGTCAGTTCCAGCAGGGCAGAGGTCATTCATTCAGGCATCCTCAGTCAGCTCGCTCTGAGTATCGTGGACCATCTTCCAACCGAGGTCAGCAGGGTTATCAGCAGAGTCAGCCATCTCTTAGCGCTCTTCTGGCTCAGGGTTCATCACGAGCTCCATCTGTTCTGGGGTCCTCCAGACCAAGTGCGCCAGCCAGTCACTCTGGCGCGCGGGGTTCCCTTCAGTCCCATTCTTCAGCACTCGGGAGTTGTTACGAGTGTGGGGAGTTTGGGCATATGTGGAGGAAGTGTCCTCGGCTTCGTGGTAGTCAGTCTCAGCAGAGGAGTCAGCCCTCATCTTCTGGACCATCTTCTTCAGCACCCGCCCCGCCATCTAGGGGTGAGGGACAGGCAACTAGGGGCCGCCCCAGAGGGGGAGGCCGATCGGGTGGCCAGGCTCGCTTCTATGCTCTTCAGGGCCGGTCAGATGCTATTGCTTCGGATGCTGTTATCACAGGTATTATTTCAGTCTGCCACAGGGATGCCTCAATTTTATTTGATCCCGATTCTACCTAGTCCTATGTGTCTTCTTATTTTGCTCATCATTTGGGTCCGACCCGGGGGTGCCTTGCTTTACCTGTTCATGTGTCCCCCCCGGTGGGCGATACTATTGTGGTAGACCATGTATATCGGTCGTGTTTAGTGACTATCGGGGGTCTGGAGACCCGAGTTGACTTATTTCTATTGAGCATGGCTGATTTTGATGTTATTCTGGGAATGGATTGGCTATCTCTGTGCCATGCTATTCTGGACTGTCATGCTAAAATAGTCACATTGGCCATACCAGGTGTTCCGAGGATTGAGTGGCGTGGTATGACTGACTATGTACCCAGCAGGGTGATTTCTTTCCTAAAGGCCCAGCGGATGGTTGGGAAAGGTTGTCTATCGTATTTGGCTTTTGTGAGAGATGTCGGAGCTGAGACTCCTAGTCCTGATTCTGTTCTCGTTGTGAGGGACTTCCCTGATGTGTTTCCAGCAGACCTGTCGGGCATGCCACCGGACAGGGACATTGACTTCGGTATTGATCTGGTGCCGGACACTCAGCCCATCTCTATTCCTCCCTATCGTATGGCACCAACAGAGTTAAAAGAGTTGAAGGAGCAGCTTCAGGAACTCCTAGATAAGGGGTTCATTCGTCCGAGTGTGTTACCGTGGGGTGCACCGGTCTTATTTGTGAAGAAGAAGGATGGCACAATGAGAATGTGCATTGACTACAGGCAACTGAACAAGGTGACGGTGAAGAACAAGTATCCTCTACCCCGTATTGATGATTTGTTTGACCAGCTTCAGGGGGCAAAGGTATTCTCCAAGATTGATCTCCGTTCAGGCTATCACCACCTGAAGATTAGGGGTTCAGACATTATGAAGACAGCTTTCAGGACGAGATATGGGCACTATGAGTTTTTGGTTATGTCCTTCGGGCTGACTAATGCCCCAGCCGCATTCATGCACTTGATGAATAGTGCATTTCGGCCGTATCTGGATTATTTGTGATCGTGTTTATTGATGATATCCTGGTGTACTCGCGTAGCCAGGAGGAGCACGCACAACACTTGAGGGTGGTATTACAGAGATTGAGGGAGGAGAAGCTTTATGCAAAGTTCTCCAAGTGTGAGTTCTGGCTTGGTTCTGTGGCTTTTCTGGGGCATGTGGTGTCCAGTGATGGTATTCAGGTTGATCCGAAGAAGATAGAGGCGGTGCAGAGTTGGCCTAGACCGTCCTCAGCCACAGAGATCCGTAGTTTCCTCGGGTTGGCAGGGTACTATCGCCGGTTTATTCAGGGATTTTCTTCTATTGCATCGCCCTTGACCAAGTTGACTCAGAAGGGTGCACCATTTGTGTGGTCAGATGAGTGCGAGGAGAGCTTTCAGAAGCTCAAGACAGCTTTGACCACGGCTCCAGTGTTGGTATTGCCATCAGCTTCAGGTTCTTACACTGTGTATTATGATGCTTCGAGAGTTGGGATCGGATGTGTGTTGATGCAGGAGGGTAGAGTCATTGCATATGCTTCCCGTCAGTTGAAGCCCCATGAGAAAAACTACCTTGTACATGATTTGGAGTTGGATGTTACAGTTCATGCTTTGAAGATTTGGAGGAACTACTTATATGACGTATCTTGTGAGGTGTCTACTGATCATCGCAGCCTTCAGCATCTATTCAAACAGAAGGATCTTAATTTGAAGCAGCGGAGGTGGCTTTAGTTACTCAAGGACTATGACATTTCCATTTTGCATCACCCGGGGAAGGCCAATATGGTGGCCGATGCTTTAAGCTGGAAGGCGGTTAGTATGGATAGCTTGGCATACATTCCAGTTGGGGAGAGGCCCTTTGCAGTTGATGTCCAGGCCTTGGCCAATCGGATGGTGAGGTTAGACATTTCGGAGCCTAGTCGGGTGTTGGCTTGCGTTGTTTCTCGGTCTTCCTTGCATGAGCACATCAGAGAGTGCCAGTATGATGATCCACATTTGCTTGTCCTTAAGGACAGGGTTCAACATGATGATGCCAGGGATGTGACTATTGATAGTGATGGCGTGTTGAGGATGCAGGGCCGGATTTGCGTGCCCAATGTGGATGGGCTATGGGATTTGATATTGGAGGAGGCCCACAGCTCGCAATACTCTATCCATCCAGGTGCCGCGAAGATGTATCAGGATTTGAGACATCACTATTGGTGGAGGAGGATGAAGAAGGATATTGTGAGTTATGTAGCTCGATGTCTCAACTATCAGCAGGTCAAGTACGAGCATCAGAGACCGGGCGGTGTTCTTTAGCGTATGGTTATACCTGAGTGGAAATGGGAGAGGATTACTATGGATTTTGTGAGTGGTCTCCCTAGGACTTTGAGGAAGTTTGATTCAGTTTGGGTGATTTTGGATCGGCTGACCAAGTCCGCGCACTTCATTCCAGTATGTACTACCTATTCTTCGGAGCGGCTGGCAGGGATCTTTATCCGGGAGATTGTCTGATTGCATGGGGTTCCAGTGCCTATCATCTCAGATAGGGGTACTCAGTTCACTTCTCAGTTCTGGAGAGTATTCCAGCGGGAGTTGGGTACGCAGGTAGAGTTGAGCACAACATTCCATCCTCAGACGGACGGGCAGTCCGAGCGCACTATTCAGATATTGGAGGACATGTTGTGTGCCTGTGTTATTCATTTTGGGGGTTCATGGGATGAGTTTTTGCTGCTTGTAAAGTTTTCCTACAACAACAGCTATCAGTCGAGCATTCAGATGGCTCCGTATGAGGCGTTGTATGGGAGGCAGTGTAGATCTCCTGTTGGATCGTTCGAGCCCGGCGAGGCTAGGTTATTAGGGACAGAGACGGTCCAGGATGCCTTAGAGAAGGTGAAGGTGAAGCTGATTCAGGAGAGGCTTAGTACACACAGTCGCGTCAGAAGCGTTATGCGGACCGGAAGGTTCGGGATGTGTCTTATATGGTAGGTGAGAAGGTCTTGCTGAAGGTTTCACCCATGAAGGGCGTTATGCGGTTTGGAAAGAAAGGGAAGCTGAGTCCGCGGTTCATTGGGCCTTTTGAGATACTTAGGAGGATTGGAGAGGTGGCTTATGAGCTTGCTTTGCCACCCAGCTTGTCTAGCGTGCATCCGATATTTCATGTATCTATGCTCCAGAAGTATGTTGGGGACCCGTCTCATGTGTTGGACTTCAGCACGGTTCAGTTGGATGATGATTTGACATATGATGTGGAGCTAGTGACTATTTTGGGTCGTCAGATTCGAAAGTTAAGGTCAAAGGATATAGCTTCAGTGAATGTGCAGTGGAGAGGTCGGCCCGTGGAGAAGGCTACTTGGGAGAACGAGCGGGATATGCGGAACAGATATGCTCACTTGTTTGAGGCTCCAGGTATGTTTCTTGACCCGCTCGAAGACGAGCGTTTGTTTTAGTTGGGGAGGATGTGACGACCCGGCCCGTCGTCACGTGAGTTACCGCCCCATTTCCCCCATCTTATGTTTCTCTATGCTTCATTATCGGTATTTGAGGTGATCAAGTCGAATTGGAATGGTTTTAGATGGAAATGAGACACTTAGTCTCTTTAAGGAAAGCTTGTTTTGAAAAAGTCAACCAGAAGTTGACTATTTAGTTAGAGGGATCGGATGTGATTTCCGGTGATTTGGTTAGCTTCGGGGGATGATTTGTGACTTAGGAGTGCGATCGGAAGTAATTTTGGAGGTCCGGTGTAGAATTAGGCTTGAATTGGCGAAGTTAGTATTTTGGCAAATTTTTGGTTGATAGGTGAGATTTTGATCCGAGGGTCGGAATGGAATTCTGAGAGTTGCTGTAGCTTCGTTAGGTGATTTTGGATATGTTTGCAAAATTTCAGATCATTCGGAGGTGTCTTGGTCGGGTTTTTGATCGAATGCGTATTTCGGAAGTTTTAAGAAAACTTAGGCTTGAATTCGGTGTAATTCGATGATTTCGGTGTTAGTTGAGGTGTTTTGATGATTGGAGCAAGTTTGAATAATGTTTTAGGATGTGTTGGTGCCTTTGGTTGAGGTCCCGGGGGCCTCAGGGTGATTTCGGATGGCTAACGGGATGAAATTCAAGTTGAGAAAGTGGCAGATGTTTGCTGGTATCTGGTATGCTCGCTTCTGCGGAAATGGACCGCAGAAGCGGTTCCGCAAAAGTGAGGGATTGGTCGCATAAGCAGTTTAAGGCTGAGTTGGAAGTTTCGCAGAAGCGAAAGTATTTTCGCCTAAGCGAGTCCGCAGAAGCGAACACGAAACCGCAGAAGCGGTTACGCGGAAGCGGGCGTGGGGACCACAGAAGCGGAATCCCCTGAAGCCATTAGGAGTTTTATATTCATTTTTGCTCCGCGAGGGTTATGTTATTTCCACCTTTTTTAAACGAGCTTGAGAGATATTGGACGGATTTAAAGGGGGATTTCGACTAGGTGTGATTGGAGGTGAGTTCCTTGACCTAAATACATGAAATTTTGTTAGATTTAACATGAAAATGGGTTGAAATTCATCAAAAGAGGGTGAATCTAGGGCTTGAAAACTTGGGGATTTAAAATTGGAAATTGAAGGGTCAAATGGACTCCGATTTTGATAAATTTAATATGTATAGACTCGTGACGAGACGAGGAATCCAGTGATGTGAATTTTGTAATTTTTCGAGAAGTGGGCTCGGGGCTCGGGTTTTGCCAACTTCGTGATTTTTGATAATTTTCGAGTCTTTTTGATTGGGTTATGATTCATTAGCCTATTGTGACGTATTCCTTGTGGTTTTGGTCAGATTCGAGCACGAGGAGGTCGATTCGAGAGGAAAGGGCATATCGAGCTAGACTTTTGGCTGGCTAGAGGTGAGTAATGACTTTAAATGATGTCCTGAGGGCTTGAGACGCCGGATTTGCATAACTTGGTGTTGTGTTGAGGTGAGACACGCGTTCAATGACGAACACGGGGTCATTCACTATTGGGGACTGTGACTTGGTCCAGTCCGGATGATATTTTACCGCGTATTAGCTATGACTTTCACTATGATTTGGGCTTGTTGCCATATTTGGGGCTTATTGCCGACTCTTTGAACTCCTTATGAACTATCATCACTGTTTTCCTCACTATTTGAAATATTATTTTTACTCAGTCCATGTGATTTACACTGTTTCATGAACTTAGCTATATTTTACTCAAACTTTGGAGTTTTAACTAATATTTGAACTATCGTTTGAGTTGAGTATTATTATTTTATTGATGCCCGAGGGGCTTTTGTTTACTTTTATACTGATTGAGGCCAAGGTCCATGTGTGAGGCTATGATGAGTGATGTGAGGAGGCTTTCAGGCCTCGAGTGATATGTGAGGAGGCTTTCAGGTCTCGAGTGATATGTGAGGAGGCTTTCAGGCCTCGAGTGATATATAAGGAGGCTTTCAGGCCTCGAGCGATATGTGAGGAGGCTTTCAAGCCTCGAATGTATTGTGAGCAGGCTTTCAGGCATCGTATTGATATTGTTTAGGCTTTCAGGCCTTATTGATAGCGCTTGGGCTGTAGGAGCCCCTCCGGAGTCTGTACACCCATAGTGAGCGCGGGTACCCATGTGATTGAGAGTGAGCCCGAGGGGCTGGCACTGAGTTGAGAGTTTCATATTACGCCCGAGGGGCAGGTTTCTGAGCATTTCTTACTGGTAGAGAATAATTATTTTTAACTGTTTTCAAAGAGATTTCTTACTATATTTCACTGGTTTCTACTGTTCATTTGATTTTACTGCTTGAGATAGCATTATTTGTGCCTTCATGGAATTTTATGTCCTCAGTCGTTATTTATTTTTATTACTCACTGGGTCGGAGTACTCACATTACTCCCTGCACCATGTGTGCAGATATAGGCATAGCAGAGTTCGTTCCTGAGCGCTGATTTCCTTTCAGACCAGGTGGACCCGGAGAGACGAGGTAGCCGTCGACGTCCACAACCCTGTTTCTTCCTTATCTTCTGTATTTTCATTTACCTTCGGACTATGTTCCTAGATACAAACTTATAGTATTTTATTTAAACTCTGTAGTAGCTCGTGACTTGTGACACCCCGATTTTGGGCTGAATTCGGGATGGTATCACTGTTTATCACTATTATTCCGCATTAATGGTTATATTATCCGTGTTATAGACTTATTCATATTAATGACTGTTAAAAGGAAGATATTAATGTTATGTTGGTTGGCCTTGTCTTCACGAGAGGCGCCATCACAACCAGGTGGGAATTGGGTCGTGACAGATGTCTTAGTTGTAATGGGAACTACAGCTTGCTATGTATATGCACTACTTTATGGTGCAATTTCTGAATTCTGGTCTCCAACTTACTTTAAAACAAGTGCCATGTTAATAACATTTGTACTTAGAAACTCTTGCAAAAGGAAAGACATCAGATGCTATCAAAAAGCTCGTAGAACTAACTCCAGGTACTACTATATTGCTTGTCAAAGGTAAAGGTACATGTATTAATAATTTTTTTTCCGGTGAGAGATGCGATATACTACTTGCAAATGTATGTAAACAACCAACAACTTTTCAACTAATTTTAATAATAATGGACTCACTTTGAAGTTATGTTTGATCTGTCTACAGGTGAAAGAGTCATAGGTCAAAGAGAAATAGATGCTTTGTTGATTCAACCCAGTGATGTACTAAAAGTGCTTCGTGGGGCAAATGTTCCCGTTGATGGCGTGGTTGTATGGGGTTAAATCATGTTAACAAGCGTATGGTAACTGGAGAATTTATTCTTGTTCTAAAAGAAGGCCAATTCAGTAGTCATTGGTGGTACAATCAATTTACATGGTTCGCTTAACATACATGCTATAAAAATAGACTCTAGCAGTCTTGAGTCAAATTATATCGGTGGTTGAGACAATTTCAGATGTCAAATGCTCCGATTCAGAAGTTTGCCGACTATGTGAATATTATTTGGCATGCTTTTTATCAAAATAGTGTCATGACACTTGCACATTAACTATTTCAGTGGTGTTTAACTTTATTATATCAAATATTAGAATGCCAAATTGAGTTTTCAACGGTTTCAGTAGCTGAAAATCATATCAGTTTAGGTTCGACTAATGAATTCTTTATTTTCAGTTTGTTTGACCACTAAGATATGCTATTGAAGTTGTATAAACTCCAACCCTGTAACAAATTCACTCTTTACGAAGTCCCTTTATCACAAACTTATTAAATAAAATTTCATTAGCAAGAAATGACAAGGACAGTGAAGGATAGAGTTTGGGTCATGGCCATCTATGTACAAAAATCTACGATCTGCGATGTAAATTTAATATCTATACAACCTATATCACCAAAGCGCAAGATATAAATTGTTTGAATGGTTAAACAAAGGATTCTTTTTTCTTTTTTTTATTCCTTCACTCCAAGAGCTCCTCACCTTGCTTTTGGGATAACTCAAACTCATAACCTATTGGTTGAAAGTGAAGGATGCTCATCACTTGAGCAACCCATTCTTGTCTTAGACTTGAAATCTAATACTACAATTGAAAGTCCACTACACAAGAACAGCCAAACACAAGCGCAAATCGTCTATCTAACCTACTTCAATAGAAAGATCTATTGAATCATTAATACTCTCTTGACCACGCATCTTAAGAACCAAAAAAATTATTTTTTAAGAAAAAGAATTTTAATGCACCTAATATGATATATTAAATATATACTTCATCTATTACTGTAGATAGACTGAAAATTTTAATCATGCCAAATCTTAACCTATGAGAAGATACCCAAAAAAATAGGATTAACACTACTTTTCACATTATCATAGGTAAGGAGCAAATCTGACCTCTGGCCTCATTGACTTCACCATGCTACATGAGTCAATACAAAGTAAAAGATATCAGCTAAAGATGGTAGAGGCATTAACTCATTTCTCCACTGGCCCACTCGATCAAAAGCTCTAGAAGCATAGACACCACTGCTAATAAATGTGGAGTTGCAATATTACCACAAAGGACTGTATCCCAAATAACACATTATTAGAATGTGCACCTGAAACTCCTGTATTATGGTTCCTCGACAAATTGATCTTAGTATAGTCAATGAAAAATTATCCACTAAAATAATACAAATTTTTAACCTAATACGTTCGGGCCCGGGCTCAGCACGGGCAATTCCCACTAGTTTCTATAGAAACGGTTCTCAGTCGTCGCAATACACAAATAACGGCGGTTCAAAACCGTTGCCATAACTCACTATTAATCGTTGGATTTGATCATAACAAAATCGTTGCAGTAGATGTGCCTATGGCAATGGTTATGAAACCGTTGCTGGATGACGTTGCAATAGACCAATAGCGACGCAAGTTCCCGTAACAGACGCAAAACCGTGGCACTAGCTTTATCACAACGGAGTTTTTACTATGGCAACGGAACGTGTGGCGTTGCCTTGGGCTTATTTTCTGGTAGTGACATCTTTTAGGTAAACTAAAAAAGAAAGTGTACCATGTAAAATGCACATACAGTAAATTATAACAAGAAACTGATAAAAATAAACACATTGGTTGCTCAAAGGAAAGTTGTTTAGAATTTTAGGTACAACAACGAAATTGATAGTCTAACGTTGAAGTTTCCTCAGAAGGAAAACAAATTACGCAACGGAAACACCTCCCAAATATTTGTAGCCACACTCACGACGTAAGCACATGACAATAGATGCCCCTTGTAATTAATTATTGTCCAGCCTTACTTTTATCAACAATTAGAAATAATTATTAATCATAATATACTTAGGCAGATTAAAATTTAGTAAGTTTAATATATGTCCTAGTTGAACTCTTTTCCCTTTGACAATTATGAATATAGAATTTAATACCCGTTGAAAATTTAGTAATTTTTACATATGATCTAATTTCCATAGTAAAGTTAACCGAAATAAATCGACACTTTTAATAAATTTGTCTTTACCATTTGAAGTAGTTCCATACAGTTTCTTTTTACGATATTGATATATATAGTATAATTCCATAAACTTGTATTATATTTCCATGTGATATTTCTTTTCATTTTCAAAAAAGACATTAATCACGTACTCATCACTTTAACTTCTTGCTCTTGTGTAATGCGTGCTCCAATTGTATTAATTTTCTACACATGAAATTTGTCCATACGAAATAAAAAAATTGGTTGAGTAATCCCTCTAAATTTGAGCTCTTCTGTAATGCGTGCAAGCAATTGGTATGAGAAGATGTTAAAAGCCGTAGCTTTCAGATTTTTGTTGGTTTGAACTTAGACGTAGGCATAGAAAGAAGCATTACAAGCTGACACGCCAGAAAAATTAGACTAATTACACAAATCTCATCAACATTTTGTCTTACTACGAAGATCATCCCACTAGTTTCTAATGTTACAAAGTCAATCCGAAAGTTCAAATTAGCTGAGTTTAGGACCATAACGAATAAGGGTGATATATTGAGGAGTAATAAGGGTGAACTGGTGGGATCGGATTGCACGCCGAAACAAGGAGTAATAAGGGTGAATATTTATACTGTTATTGATTATATGTTGGGATCAGGATGCGTGCCACATCATTTGTTATCATGTATTCTTTTTCTGCTGAGGTTCATTGTTGTGATGTTGAAACTTCCTTAAGGATTGGTTATAACTGAGTATTGGTAGAACGACTGGGTTCCGTATTTATTTAATGTAAGTTACTGTTATATTTTATTATGTATTTCCTTTCTGTCTTAGTATAAACTGTTGCAGGTTACATATTGTTATGCCCTGCCGTAGCCTCGTCATTACTTCGTCGAGGTTAGGCTCGACACTTACCAATACATAGGGTCGGTTATACTGATACTGTACTTTCCACTTTCTGTGTAGATTTCGGAGCTCGTAGAGGCTGATCAAGAGGTCAGTTGCTGTTACTGCATTCAGGAGACCCAAGGTAGTCCTGCACGCGTACGCAGGCCCTGGCGTCCCCTCCTATCCTTACTTCATTTCTGTTTTACTTTCTTCGAGACAAATGTATTTTCTTTCAAACCATTACTTGTAGTATTCGTAGTTGTTCGTGAGTTATGACACCAGCTTCTGGGTGGTATCTATTTCGCCTTTCGTTAATAGTATAAGGGTAATCAGTTAAATCATGCACTTCTGCTCTTATTTCCACTGAATTAATTTTTGTTAAATTTTAATTATACAGGGATAAAGGAAAAAGGTAAAATATTCTATAGTATTGGCTTGCCTAGCGAGTGCAATGTTAGGTGCCATCACGATCCCGAGGGTGGAAAATTTGGGTCGTGGCAAGTTGGTATCAGAGCACCTCATCTTCAGAGTTATTATCGTGGTCAGCCGGCCCGTCAGGGCCAGTCTCAGTTTCCCCAGTCGCAGTATTCGGATGGATGTTTTGAGTGTGGTAAGTATGGGCATGTTGTCACGCCCCGAACTTGGGCCTGAACATAACACGACACTCGGTGCCTTACTACATGTAACCGAGTGAACCAACTGGCTGGCTGAATCAACAAGTGGTATCATAACATACTAAATGCGGAAGATAAACTAACACATGTTGATATACTGAAAGTCTAGTGATATGAATCAAAGTGCGGAAATACTAATACAATTCTAAAATATATATTTGTTGCCAACATAGCTTAATATGAAAAGCCTGCTACTGTGTCTAGCTATTACTCTAGTCTATGAAGCCTCTAATGAAGCACTGAAAATACTGATTGTCTGAAAATACTGAAGAATAATGACCCGAAAGAACTGGGGATCACCAAATAGCTGGTGCGATAATCCTAGTGCTTTGAATCTTCAACTTGTAAATCATTACCTGCATCGTGAGATATAGGCCCCGGGCAAAAGGGACGTCGTTACATTTAAATTGCACTGGTATGTAAAGCAACTGAAAGAAAGAATTATAAATGCTGAAATTGAAACTAAGTTGATAATTGAGAATTGATAATTGGTACTGAAATGATACTATTGAAACAAAAACTGAAAGGATAACTGATAGCTGATAACTGAACTGATAAATGATAACTGATAACTGAAATAATAAAGGAAGTAAGGATATGAATACTCCCTCTTCTGAATGATGAACAACCTGTTTATCTAAATATTAAACTGTGGCCTCAGGACCAATATATATGCACAAATGTGGCCTCGGGCCCAAGTATACGTATATATAACTGCGACCTCAGGTCCAAGATGTATAAAGCATAAATTGTGCCTCGGGCCCAAAGATGCATAAAGCATAAACTGCGGACTCAAGCCCAAATATGCATAAAGCATAAACTGCAGCCTCATGTTCAAATACAGGTGTTCAACATTCAGGGATTTAAAATCAGGAACTGAGAATCATACTACAACACATGATAGTGAAATACTGAATCACACTGAGTTACATGATACTGGATCACACTGAGTTACGTAATACTGGAATACTGAATAGGACTAGACTGAGACATGTATTCTTGAACTGATTATGAACACTGAAACTTCATCTATTTATGGCATACCGAGTAATCTTTACTATGACGCGGGGCATCAAACTCAAGTCTATATTGAATACGCAATGAGCTCACAACGATCAGAACGGAAGTCATGAACGAGTTGAAGCCAAAGAATAGAAGTTCTGCAACTATTCAAGGAACTAGGTTTAACTATATTTATGAGGCAATTGGTAATGTCGTAAAAGAAACGTAGTAGGGAGAATCATTAAAATTCCCAAACGTAGAGAGTTAGCCTCAGATACCTTAACTTCCTACTCTTGAGTGTAATACAATATTCACCAACCCTTTCAACTTCAATCTATATCAATACAAGTCAAAGGGATTCCATATGAACAATAATACTCATATTTTGGTCACTTAGGCATTTTCTCAAATATTAGGTAACATAAAGCTTCATAGTCCTTATTAATGGTGTCTCTACACCCAATAACCCATTCTCTTGCTCCTAGATAAATTCTAAAGTCTCAAATGGTTATAATCAACATCATTCTTTATCACCCATAAGGTAAACAACACCCTTAACTAACAATCATTAATCAATAACCCAAACCTATAACCGTTCATGCTTTTCTATCAAACCCATTAACTCATATCTCATGAACTAGAGTCTATAATCATTAATTCAATAATAGAATCAATTAGAGGGTGAAGATATTACCTTTTTGACGTTCAATCTTCTTGAATTCGAGTTCTAGGGTTTCTTCTCTCAACAATGATGTCCCAATCAATATCTAATGATTTTGAGGGTTTACCCATGTTAATAAAATGTTGAAAAATTAAAATTAACTTAGAATCACCATTAGAACTTACTTTGGATGGTAGAGGGACCCATAAGGAGTTAGGTTTTTGAGAGTTTTCCTTTCTAGAGCAAGTTTTTATATTTTGGAGCTGTGAGTGACGAAATATGGCTAAAAAATAATTTCCCAAGTAGACCACCGCGTCTCAGTAGTCCCGACCGCGGTAAATCCCTGGAGCATTGCCTCACGACTACGGTAGCGGTCAAACGCGGCCGAACGCGATGGTTACGCAACATTCTGTAAAACAGACATAACTTTTTGTATAGAGCTCCGTTTGGGCTCCACAATATATCGTTGCAAAGTTATTTCAAAGGCCTACAACTTTTATGCTTTGAATTTTCCCAAATGCCTTACAATTTTCACTAAACCCTGATGGAAGACGGACCTTCTGCAAACTTAGTCGATTTTGTCGAATCTTATGCATCTCACTTTCCATCTTGATTTTGAAACAACTATTTTCAACCATAATCATCCCGATAGGACTTCATATGTCCAAAATATAACCTTACTACTCCTTTAACTCATTCATACCTAATCCGAATGTGCGGGGTATTACACATGTCTAGAGGACCTGTCCGAGATTAGTGGGGGTTCAATCGCAACATGAGGAATAAGGGTGAAATGTGATTGTCTGGTGGGATCGGGTTGCACGCCGTAACAAGGAGTAATAAGGGTAGAAAGGTGGGATCGGGTTGCACGCTGTAACATGAGAAATAAGGGTGATATATTAAGGGGCAATAAGGGTGGACCGATGGAATCGGGTTGCACGCTACAACAAGGAGTAATAAGGGTGAATATTTATATTGTTATTGATTATATGTTTGAATCGGGATGCGTGCCGCATCATTTGTTGTTATGTATTCTTTTTCTGCTGAGGTTTATTTTTGTGATGTTGAAATTTCATTAAGGATTGGTTATAGCTGAGTATTGGTAGAACGACTGGGTTCTGTATTTATTTAATGCAAGTTACTATTATATTTTATTTTGTATTTTCTTTCTGTCTTAGTATAAACTGTTGCAGGTTATACATTGTAACGTTATGCCCCGCCGTATCCTCGTCACTACTTCGTCGAGGTTAGGCTCGGCACTTACCAGTATATGGGGTCGGTTGTACTGATACTGCAATCTGCTTTTTCTGTGCAGATTTCGAAGCTGGTAGTGGCTGATCGAGAGGTCGGTTGCTATTACTGCATTCAGGAGACCCAAGGTAGTCTTGTAGGCGTCCGTAGGCGTCCGCAGGCGCTGGCGTCCCCTCCTATCCTTACTTCATTTCTATTTTACTTTCTTCGATATATATGTATTTTCTTTTAAACCGTTTAGACTGTGTGTGAGTTGTGACACCAATTTCTGGGTGATATTTATTTCGGCTTTTGTTAATAGTATAAGGGTAATCAGTTAAATCATGTACTTCTGCTTTTATTTCCGCTGAATTATTTTGTTAAATTTTAATTATACAAGGATAAAGGAAAAAGGTAAAATATTCTGTAACGTTAGCTTGCTTAACGAGTGCAATGTTTGGCGCCATCAAGGCCCCGAGGGCGCAAAATTCGGATCGTGACAAATTACACAAATCTCATCAACATTTTGTCTTACTACGAAGACCATCCCACTAGTTTCTAATGTTATAAAGTCAATCCGAAAGTTTAAATTAACTGAGTTTAGGACCATAACGAATTTTCTTGTAATAGACATTAATAAATACTTAATTAGAGATAAACTATTCGACTCGTGCTAAACTCTGCCTAGTTCGTTGTTCCATTGATTGAAGTAATACATTTAGTTATGAATGTAATGAGATTTTATCTTTTTCCCTTTAAATTTTTGTACTTTTTCTATTTTTTCTTTTGATATTATCCGCAATAACTAAATATTCAAAAGGTAAATATTTTTCCGTACGTGATTCGAAGAGTGAACCTTCATAATAATGACTTTGCTTGAACCATTGCATTGTAATCTTCAGCCTTCAAAAAGGAAGACATTTTAAGAACCTTTCTGTTGATATTCTCTAAATGGTAATTCTTCGGGCAAATATTATTTTTGGCTCGCGGTAAAAACTATTAATATTTTGTTGTCGCAAAAATATATAAAATTTGCATAATTTTTATATATAATATACATAAATGAATATACATATATATATATACACAAACCTCTTTATAACAACATCATAATACCATTCACTATAAAAGCGAAGTTTCCTTTAGAACCAATTTCCATATTATATTACTCATTCCGTTCCAATTTATATGAACCCGTTTCCTTTTTGGTTCGTTCCAAAAAGAATGACCCATTTCTAAATTTAGAAACAATTTAGCTTAACCTTCCAATTCTACCTTTAATGAGAAGCTTTTATAACCACACAAATACTCTGATCCCCTTTTTTACTTGTTTAGGATCACACATTTAAAAAGACTTTATTTTTTTCTTAAACTCCGTACCAATCAAGCAAGTTCACATAAATTGAAACGGAGGGAGTATAATATATGTTTCTATAAAAGCACTTTGTTATAACAATCAAAAAAATCTAGAACAAATAAAGATATTTTAGAGAAGTTTAATTGTATATATAAAATAAATATTTTTTCGACTATTATTCTGAAAGCATCTATGCAATGTCAGTCTCCAATTTCATGAACGAACATCTTCTACCAATCAGTATATATTAAAGAGAAGTTTATAATATTTGAAACTTCAAAAAGCATTTTTTTTCATTAGACTAACCTCAGGGGAGGTATATAGAAATACTTATATTTAAGTATCTTCCTAGAAAGTAATTCAAATTGATTGATAGAATTAGCTAAATAATTAAGGGTCCTACCCACGTGTCCATAACAAAGGAAATGGGACACCTTCTGAGTTTTGGTCAGCTACCGTAAACTGACCAGTGACTCCCATCCACCAAACCTCATTCAACAAAAACAAAGTACAAATTATAAATAGAGAAATATCTAATAAAGCTAGTACGTACTACTCTTCTTACCAAAAGCGATCGTAAAGAAAAATAAGCACCTAGAATTACTACTTCTCTTGATCATTTTTTTTTGCCGTAGAAGATGGCCGTTTCAACAAAGTTGTGCCTCAATCTCTCCCCTCAACCTCCTCCTTCTAACTCAATTCCTCCATCTTCAAAGACTACTCAAGTTTCTTGGTACAATTTCTCTTTATGTTGTACTATATCATATGTGGCATACTCTTCCTTTTTCTATTTCCAAAAAAAAAAAAAGTATATATATCATACTTGAATACTCTATACGACAAGATCTATACGACAAGAGGGGTTGCTCTGATGGTAAGCAAACCCCACTTCCAACCGAGAGGTTGTGAGTTAAAAGGGGTTGCTCTGATGGTAAGCAAACACCACTTCCAACCGAGAGGTTGTGAGTTCGAGTCTCCCCAAGAGCAAGGTGGGAAGTTCTTGGAGGTTGTTGTTGTTGTACTTGAATACTCTATATTTTAAACTTTTTATTGTACGTTTCTAAAATGTCATGACATGTGTACAAATCTAAAAGTATTTTATATGTGCTAGTTAAAGTCTTTTTAATTTTTCTGGTAAATTAAAGTCAATGTTTAGTCAAACATCAAAACTAAAATAAAATGGAAAGAATACATGTTTAATCTTAACTTTCTATGCAAATTTGGAAGATTGTCAATGTTATCTCAAAAGCAACTATTATCCTGCCAAAGAATTATAGTCTTATAACTAATTATACCGATCGAGTGCCCTTGATCTTTGTACTCTGTAGTAATTAAAAATCAAGAATCATTATTGTGCAATATGAATAACGTGTGACATAGTCAACATCTTTAACTTTTCATTCATCTGTATTATCCCAAAAAAATCTTCTTATTTCTGACACGAACTCCCTTATTTGCTAATTCCATAAAAGCATGTACCTTTTTCCTTGGTATTTATTTAAAATGTCATAATTTAGCTCTCTTTTAATTTACGCAGGCAACGAAAAGAAAGATCATGGAAAAGCCAATGTGTAATAGGGATGGCATGTATCGTAATTGGATTAGAATTAGACAGCTCAATATTAGTTAATCAAGAAATTAGTGCTATCGCCGGAGACATGCAACTACAAATTATTGCCGGAAAACCAGTACAGAAATGGAGCGAGAGAAGATCGTGCCCGTCGTGGAACGGGAATTCTTTAGAAACTATCGTGCCGGAGAACTTACCGAGGCCGGTGACTCGCCGGAGATGGGAAACCGTTGATTATACTACTACTCAATCTGCACCAGAAGTAAAGTCTGTGACAAGATTTAGTAAAGGCTGCTTCACTATGTGAAAATATTAAAGGTTCAATTCAATTCCCTCGAAATAGGGTAGTTGAATCCCTTTGACATAAAAGACAAGTTCAAATTTCAGCTGTAGCATTTTTTATTTTAAAAATTCCTCTTATATAAACTTCTTGGCTCCGCCAGTAGCTAATTAATTATCGTGTATATTGAAGAATGATAATAAAATATAAAAATTTGTGGTCTTAATTTATTTTCGTTTTTGCTTGATTAATGAATGTCGTCGGTAGTAGTACATGATTGGCAGTTTATTTGCAGTACATGCAGTACCGGACTATACGTTACACATGATAATCAGAAAAGACAAAGTTACATCAGCTCTTGCTTTTCCCATTCCCAAACTCAATAGAAAGCATATTGGTTTCGTCTAGAAGTTTTTTATTTTGCACCTCCTATTTTTTTTGTCTCACAATTGTATGATCCTAAAATTTTCTTGATCCAAATATGTAAGTATATGGTCATAAATTAGTGAGATAAAAAGAGGTCTCACACAACTAACACTATAAAATAACTCGTTTGGTCAACATCAACCCGTAAATAAAAGCAAATGAGCCAAGCAACAGATTGATAAGTGTTATAGTTTGGTGCACCACTTAGACATCTTTATAAGAACTTGATTTTTGTATCTGCTCCCTTATTGAGATTTTTTTGTGGAAAATCTCATTGCTCAAGGGAGTAAAAATCACGATCCACCACTTAATTGATTGTAGCAAAATACTCAAGCTAACTCTAGTCTAAGACTTGAATTCTCTCACATAGAAGAACCCCTCGAAATGCTTCTTGTATAAGCAAATAAGATTACAACTCAATAAGCCCAATACAATGAACTAGACTAAACACAATGAATTTGATATTGTATCAAGGAACAAGTTCTCTAGTCTGGTTCTTCTACACATTATAGCTTTCAATATCTAGTTCAGAATTTTGAACTAGTTTTTTCTTACTTTTCTCTCTGTTTATTCTGAAACATATTGGAAGTACATACCTATAATGAAGTAAACTTGGACTACAACATTAGTAGCTAGGGGTGGGCGTTCGGACAATTCGGATCGGATATGAAAATTTCGGTTATCAGATTGAAGAAATAACAATCCAAATCTAATCCAAATAACCTTGAATTGGATCAGATTTTTTAAGTTCGGTTTTGAAATAATCGGTTTGGATATTTCAAATTTTTCGATTTTGAGTTTATAAGTTGACATGTTTCTTCTTCTCATAAAAATAACATCCAAATGAAGTATTCATGTTAAATTGCCTTAAAAATTTCCTATTCTCACCACAGTCATCCAAATAAAGTTTTCACGTAATGAAATAATCATAAAGGAAATGCAACAGAAATATTAATAAGTCCAATAAGAATTAGTAACGGTAAAACCATAGCCAAATAGAACATATTTTGACAGTAACTTAATAATTAGTATTAAATATATGAGATAATATTTAATGGGCAGGGTATTAGACTTATTATCATTTGCGTATGGATAATGGACTAAATATAAAGTATAAAAATTTCGGAATTTCGGATATTCGAAATGCAATATCCAATCCAAAATCCAAAATTTTTAAAAATTATACCCGTTATCCAATATATAATCGAAAAATCCAAACCGAAAGTTCAAAAATTTTGGATTTCGATTTGGGTTTCAGGTTTGGCCAAACTCTGCCCACCCTTATTAGTTGCATAAAGAGTCCAAATTATAAATAGAAACAAATATAAAGAGACCTATTTCATAAAAAACTATATACGACTAGTTGACCACACAGGTTTTCATACTTGTTTCATACTCCAATTATAATTCTTCTCTAGCAAGAAACCTTTTTAATTTTCACCAATTTCTTGCAGAATATATCCCTTAAAGATCACCTAACCTTAGAGAATAAAGTAAGTAAAGGAAAATATATTTCTTTCCTTAAAAAGATTCCGATTATAATTCTTCTTCTTCACAAACTTGGTCTCTAAGTCAGCAATAAAGATTTACCAAAATTCTCTATTATTTGGGCGGTTGCTAGTGTTTTGGAAAAAAATGAGTTTATATTAAAGATGACTTGGCATGACACGTAGACTGGTCAAATGGTCAAAACATGATGATCAGTTAAGAGGCACGAGCGACAACAAAAACGAAGAGAAGAAAGTTAAATATGCACGAGATGCTATTCGAATGATACGAGTCTCGTATCTATTTAACTCATTTAAAACCAGGAGATCAGAAGGAATTGAAGATATGAATCTGATGACATAAAGGAGTCCAAATTCAGTATTAAATGACAAATACGTTAGCGAATCGGTATTGAATAGGAATGATTGTGTAACGTTTTATTTAATGTCATTTAATGCTCATAATTGCCTCATTAAGACTAAGGCATTACACCTCTTCCTAGAATAATCAACTAAAACATGAGGAGGTTTCAACATTTGTAAAGGGGCAGAATATCATTGATATTACACTGAAATACAAACTTATTTACTGCTTTATTATTATTCTCAAGAGTTTCTTATTCTTTTCGTCTCCTGATTATCAGTAACCCGATTTTTATCTTAAATTCTAGCTTTGGCCGAAATTCTATTTTTTTTGGTTAAACAAATTGGTTCCATTACTGGGAATTCTGATAATCTATTCTTTTCAAACTACATCCTATCTGTTGTTATCATCATGTCAAACAACAACGAAAACATTCCTGAAAATCAAGCACATCAAGTGGATGGAGATCAACACGATAATCTTTCCCCTCAAGGTTCTCCACGAGGATTTCATGAGGGAACTCCTAATGATCAATCTGAACATATTGATGAAAGAGATGAGATTTTACAAAAAATAGTCGATGCACGGGTTGACAAAGCTTTAGAAGCCATACTCAGTCGATTACCTGCTGCACCATCAACACCGAATAACAACACGTTGGAAAACCCTCGATCTGGGCTGGTTAATTCTGGTAATGGAAGTGACTCACAGGAGGGAGAGCCAGGTAATTCAACTAATTCTCATTTGCAAAATTTAGTATTAACCTTGCAGAAATAACTTAAGGAACAAAATGAGCGTATCGAGCAAATCCCTGGAGTTCCCCCCTATAATCAAAGGAGTAGATGTAGATAAGTACTCACAAAAACCTTGGAAGCCAAGTGCTGCTCCCCTTCCAATTCCCAAAAAGTTCAAAATGCCCGACCTTCCAAAGTACGACGGCACCACAGACCCACGTGATCACGTAACCGCATTTACAACAGGCGTAAAAGGCAACGATCTGACCAAGCAAGAAATTGAATCAGTGTTGGTCAAGAAATTTGGAGAAACACTCACCAAGGGTGCATTAACCTGGTATTCTCTTTTACCTGAAAATTCTATAAACACTTTTGCTGAGCTTGCAGATTCTTTCATTAAAGCACATTCGGGAGCACAAAAGGTTGAAAAAAGAATGGAGGATATTTTCAAAATCAAACAAGGGGACTCAGAGTTGCTCAGGGATTTTGTTGATAGATTCCAACGTGAAAGAATGACTTTACCTCATGTACCTGACAATTGGGCAGCAATAGCTTTTGCAAGCAACTTAAATGACAAAAGCTCAGAAGCCATGAGAAGACTTAAAGAAAGCCTTCGAGAATTACCTGCTACCACGTGGAATGATGTTTATAACAGGTACAGTACAAAGTTACGAATTGAAGAAGATACTGTACCTCGGTTTCAACATGAAGAAAGGAGCATTTCCAGGAGATCCGAAACCGAAATCGAAAAAAGATCAGGTAAAAATAGGTACGATCCTTATATGGGTCCTGCAGGGAAAGACTCACGGGCGAAGCATGACAATCAACAATATGATCAACGATCAAAAAATAGGGAATCTGGTTCTTCATCAAGGTTCAGAAATGATCGAAACACGCACGAGCCCCAGGACGATGAAAGAAATAAAAAGGCAAGGTTCGGCGGCTATAATTTCAACGTAAGTACTTCCGAGCTCGTAGATGTTTTAAGGAGTATGGGAGATAAGGTACGGTGGCCGAAAGAGATGCGGTCAAATCCAAACAGACGCAATCCAGACCATTGGTGCGAATTCCACAACGATCACAGACATAAAACATCAGAATGCAGATTCTTACAAAGTGAAGTGGACCATCTATTGAAGCAAGGGTATCTTACCGAGTTATTTAGTGAGAAGGGCAAGCAAGCTTATATGAAAAATAGGCAAGAACCAGCAAAACCCCCCATCACCCAAGAGAACCGTTAACGTTATTAGTGGGGGCGAAGATATTTATGGAGTAGCATATACGGCTTCAAATAAAGTTTCCAAAGTAACAATCACACATGAGAAGCGAGTGCAACAGACCTTAGAAGATGAAAGTATCACTTTTGATGATGCAGATACAGAAGGGGCGATCACTCCCCACAACGATGCACTGGTAATATCTTTACTTGTACATGATACTAATGTAAAACGAGTTTTGATTGATCCAGAGAGTTATGCAAATATCATCCTATTAAGGATGCTACGAGAAATGCAAACGAAAGATAAAATGATTCCAAAGGCGCACACTCTATCAGGGTTCGATAATTCCAGTGTGGTAACTAAAGGAGAGGTAATTCTAACAACTTTTGCAGAGAGTGTTGTGAAAGATACCAAATTTCAGGTAGTAGATATGGAGATGGCCTACAATATAATCATGGGGAGACTGTGGATTTATGATATGGATGCTATCCCATCAACTCTACATCAAGTCATAAAGTTCCCATCACCGTAGGGGATCTGCCAAATTCGTGGAGAACAGCATACAACCAGGAGTATTAATACTGTAGTAGATATAAGTGCTGTAAATAAAGTTGAAGGAATCATGGACCAAACCACAACTGAACAAGAAAAGACGGATTTAGACTCAAGACCTGATATGATTCAAGAAACTGAAGAGAATAAAAATATCAAAACGACAATTGAGGAGCTCGAGGTTGTGATATTATTTGAGCAATGGCCTGAACGAAAGGTTTATGTTGGAGCCAACTTAAGCTCAGACATGCGAGGTATGTTAATTGAATTTTTAAAAGCTAACATGGATTTTTTTACTTGGTCCCATGCTGATATGACTGGGATACCACCGGATGTGATGAATCACAAACTAAATGAAGACCCATCCTTCACACCCGTAAAAAAAAAAAAAAGAAAGCAAGGAACTTTCAAAAACCAGGTGATTCAAGATGAGGTCCAAAAACTATTAAAAATTGGGTCAATCCGCGAGGTAAAGTATCTTAATTGGCTGGCTAACACAGTTGTTGTACCTAAGAAAAATGGTAAGTGGCGGGTTTGTGTAGATTATACTGATCTTAACAAAGCTTGCCCAAAAGATTCCTTCCCCTTACCTCATATAGATCAGTTAATTGATGCAACTGCAGGGCATGAACTTTTAAGTTTTTTAGATGAATATTCGGGGTACAGCCAAATCAAAATAGACCCCAGTGATGAAGGAAAAAGCTTCTTTCATCACAGACAGGGGGACTTACTGTTATAAAGTAATGCCCTTTGGTCTCAAAAATGCTGGAGCAACCT
>MU755519.1:14163-92256 GCA_026770625.1 Nicotiana glauca
TGTGGTAGGCGTACCACCCGCTCCCATTTCATTATATCTTGTGGTAGGCGTACCACCCGCTCCCATTTCATAATATCTTGTGGTTTGCGTACCACCCGTTCCCATTTTATTATATCTTGTGGTAGGCGTACCACCCGCTCCTATTTTATTTTTTGTTGCCAACACTAATCACAAAAGAATCCCGGCAAGGAAACAATAATATCAACAAACATCCCGGCAAGGGAACAATAGTATTAAACAAACATCTCAGCAAGGGAACAATACTATCAAAACAAACATCCCAGCAAGGGAACAATAATATCAAACAAACATCCCGGCAAGGGAACAATAATATTAAACAAACATCCCGGCAAGGGAACAATACTATCAAAATAAACATCCCAGCAACGGAACAATAATATCAAACAAACATCCCGACAAGGGAACAATAATATTAAACAAACATCCCAGCAAGGGAACAATAATATTAAACAAACATCCCGGCAAGGGAACAATAGTAATAATAACACATGAAGCGCAATAAACTACAGCGGAGTCATAACAATTATAATACAAGACTCACGGGCATGCTTGACACCAACGTATAGATACTCGTCACCATGCCTATACGTCGTACTCCACAATTAACACATAACAAATAGGACACAACTCCTAATCCCTCAAGCTAAGGTTAGACCAAACACTTACCTCGCTTTGCAACCAATCTAAAATTCCAACAAGCATTTGCCTCGCGAATTCGTGTTTGAAATTCTCGAATCTAGTCATAAACAATTCGATTCAGTCAATAAAAATTATAGGAATTAATTCCATAGGAAATTCTATATTTTCCATTTAAAATTCGAAATTGCACTAAAAATTCGCCCGTGGGGCCCACGTCTCAGAACCCGACAAAAATTATGGAATATGAAACATCATCCAACCACGAGTCCAACCATATAAATTTTAGTAAAATCCTACATCAACTCGACCCTCAAATCTTCAAATCAAACCAAGAGGGTTTTCAAACTCTTCCAACTAAATTTACAGATTTAATACCAAAACTAGTAATAGATTCGGGTAATCTAACCAAAATTAAGTTAAGAATACTTACCCCGTTGTTTTCTCTGAAAATCTCCCGAAAATCGCCTCTCCCCGAGCTCCAATTTGGCAGAAATTGAAAATGGGATTTTGTCCCATTTTCGGAACTTAGTGTTCTGTCCAGAATTCGGGGTTACTATTCACGCGTTTTTACTGTTCACGGTACTATTCCCGGGGTACTATTCCCGATCACTATTAACGGTCACTATTCACCGGTACTATTCATCGGTACTATTCACAGGGACTATTCACGATTACTATGCACGGTCACTATTCACAGTGCTGTGAAAAAAAATGCAGCAGTTTTCTTCTAGTCAAAACCGATCTGTTAACCTTCCGAAATCCACCCGAGGCCCTCGGAACCTCAACAAAATGCATCAACCAGTTATAAAATATCATTCAAACTTGTTCCCACCTTTGGAACGCTCAAAACAACATCCAAAACACCAATTTTTCATCGGATTCAAGCCTAAGAATTCCAAACACTCTAAAACACACTTTTGATCAAAAAGTCTATCAAATCTCGTCCGAATGACTTGAAATTTTGCGCACACATCACGTTTAACACTACGGAGCTACTTCAACTTTTGTAATTTCATTCCGACCCTCTGATCAAAATCTCACTTTCGAACCGAAAACTTCAAAAATGCGACTTTCAGCATTTCAAGCCTAAATTAGCTACAGATCTCCAAAATACAATCCGAATACGCCTCTAAGTCCAAAATTACGATACGAAACTACCGGAATGGCCAAAACTTGGATCCGGATTCATTTTCTCAAAATGTTGATCGAAGTCAACTCAGTTGAGTTTTAAAGCTCTAATTCATAATTTAATCTATTTTTCATACAAAAACCTTCTCGAAAATTATACGGACCGCGCACGCAAGTCGACGAATTATTGATAGCACTTTTCAAGGTCTTAAAACACCGAGATGATTATTTAATTTAAATATGACATTTTGGGTCATCACAGCATAGTTTCTTTTCTGTTGGATGGGCCCGTCGACCTCGGCATAATGTGCACATGACATCTATGTGAAATATTATTGATGACTTACTTGTTAGATGTTTTGAATTGTAAATGGCTAACTCTGATATTATTAAGGACATGACGTAGTAATTCTTGCTACATATTGTTATTTACTGATGACCTTCACGCTTTGCATAACACCACATTATATTATTTTACCCTAGTAAGTATCAAGTCGACCTCTTGTCTCTACTTTTTCGAGATTAGACGAGGTACTTACTGGGTACATATTATTTATGTACTCATACTACGCTTCTGTACTTAATTGTACAGGATCTGAGGCAGGTACATCTATATATCAGTCTGGTGCGCGTCCTTGATCATAGTCCGAGACTTCCACGGTGAGCTGCTCTCTCCCTGTGTCGTTCAACAGCTTGATGGAGTCTCTCTTATTTTTGGCTGTCTATTCTATTTCAGATAGTATGATAGATTTATTCTTTTATATATTCTACTAGTTGCCCACAACTTGTGACACAGGTCTTGACACGCACATTAGTAGACATTTGTTTTGGGAATTATATAATTATTTTGGTACATTACTGATTATCACTTATTTTAACTTCATGTTTAGAAATTGTAGTACTTATTTTGGTAAAGTAAAATGTACACTTATTGATATTTCCGCGTTGGCTTGCCTGACAGTTGTGTTGGGCGCCATCACAACCTATAATAGAAATTAGGTCGTGACAGTTAATGTCACAAAAACTAGAGATTAACTCCAACAAATTACATAGAATTTGAACGATTACTGCCTAAACAGATAACATATAATCAGACATAATAAAATATGTAAGATGCTCTACCTATTATAAAGATTCCAACTTTGGTTCATCTTCTCCTTTTGCTTTAACCCTTTATTGATCATCTGATGATCTCTAATTCTTGTTCAACCTCCGTTCATTGTTCATTCTCTATCCTATGATCAATTTCCACCAATTGAGTCTTCAATGATTCATAAATTGCTAATCCTTCTTCAATCTCCCTCAATTTTGTCATCAATCATGGAAGGACAAACCTAGAATACTTATCAATTGCATCATCTCTACATCGAATTTTTTTAACAAGACTTGGACTGAAATTTGAAGAGATACAAATCATTTCAAAGTAACCAGAAAATAGGGACAATATCAATTTAATTGCCCAAATACTTACACCATAGTATGGATAAGACCAAAACTTTCTTCCAGGGTTCCTAGTCGACCAAGAAGTTTGCAATGCCAGCAAATCTCCATGTTTGCAACGCACCTTTACATTCAAGATTGGGTCATGCTTGTCTATACAAAGTTGATTCAAGTTGATTCCTGCCATTTCAAACACTGAAAAACGAAGAATCAGCCCAGATTAATTTCAACAGAGAACCTTAAAAACAATCTGTAAAATATCACTAAGAAAATTAAATATTGAAGAGAAGTTAATACTATACAAGAAGGCTGCAATGCGAAATAAATCCCTTTCGATTAACCAAAATCGAGCTTCAATGGCGGATGAAATTGGGTGTGGAAGAAGAGAAAGGATTTTACCCTAATCAAATAAATAGTATGTGACCAAGTATAAATTATATTATTTACGCGCTTACAAATCGTGCAGACACGCTGTGTGCTAGCTGGGCCGCGAATCTGTATTTTACTTCACTAAAAATATATACAAGGGAGTCATAGGACACCCGCATTTTTAAGGGATGTAATTGAAACTTTGATACAATCCCAATGAGGTAATTATGTATTATTCCTTTTATCTGAGCAAGTAAAAAGAACTACAAAAAATTATTTTTATTTTGATGCAAAGATCACGTGCAAGTATCTTTTTGTAAAATATTAATATATTTGTTGTGCCTATATCGATGTGATTTTTGATGCATTTTCTTTGATAATCATCGTAGCCAATTGCCACTTTCCTGCATAAATAAAAATATAAGTTGAATGGTTGTTCGGCGTTCTCTCCCACCTTATAGTCTTTCAATCTTTAGCAATAATAATAAGGTAAGGTAGAAAATGAGAGGAGATTTGGACTTAAGTTATGAATTGTGAGTCACCTTATCATGGTCCTCATAGCATTTTTGTGTGATCAGCTAATGACTTATCTTTAATTGGTTAAAAGAGTTTATGATAAAGTGTCGTTTTACATCTATTGGTCTATCATATACTCCATCAAGTTTGGCATGTTTACAAATAATTAGATCCTAATTTAGGACTATATTTTTTGGAGCAAGTTTTTTTATTTGAACGCCACTACTATGTTATCCTATTAAGAGGAATATATTAATTTCGATACAATTTCGCTCTGGGTAGAATAACTAAAAGGGTAGAAGGAAATATATATCAAAATATCATGGCATACGAGATAAACGAAGTAACATATTTATAAATGTTAACATGAAATTGCAAGATTATAAAGAGTTCATTACTCAGATGGTCACTGAACTATCTCAAATTATCTTCTAAAGTCACTTTTCTTTTGTTTGTAACAACAAAGTCACTGAACTATGTCTATTGCACTCAGAAGGTCACTCAATTAGATTTTCCAAATTTTAGATTGCCAAATACCTATTTTACCCTCTAAATTATAAATATTTATCTTCTTTTTATTATTTTTAAATATTTTAATATTATAAATTTTTTTATTTTTAATTTATATTATGGACTTGCCTATAGAATAAATAAATATTACTTACAAATTAAAAAAATAAAAAGTATTTAAGCATATATAATGCTAGAATAATAAAATAATAAGTATAGTAAAAAAAATTAATTAGAATGATTTGCTAGTAATAATAATTTTAGTATTAACAACAAAAATGCAAAAATTTATTTACACAATTTAGAATAAAAGAAAATAAAGGTTGTAAAATATATATTCCATGCACGTAATAAAAAAATAATTATTAAATAAATATATTTTATAATATACATCATATATTCTCAAAAATTATGCTTAATTATGTTATATATATTCCGTGCACGACTTAACATAACATATTTTTCTTATACAGATAGTCCCCCTGCTTTCCGGTGACATAACTTTGTGTCGTCGGAAAGTTAGTAGAAACAATTTTTAAGAATATATAACGTATATTGTAAAAATACCCTTATTTGAATAATTATTTTTATATTACGTGATAATATATATATATATATATATATATATATTTTACAACATTTATTTTCTTTCATTCTGAATTGTGTAAATAAATTTTTGAATTTTTTTTGTTAATATTATATTTATTATAACTAACAAATTAATTTTTTTACCATGCTCATTATTTTATTATTCCAGCATTATATATGCTTAAATACTTTTTAGTTTTTTATTTTATAAATAATATTTATTTATTTTATAGATAAGTCCATAATATAAATTAAATGGGAAAATTACAATATTAAAAAGTTTAAAAATAATAAAAAGAAGATAAATATTTATAATCTAAAGGGTAAAATAGTCTTTGGCAATCCAAAATTTGAAAAATCTAATTGAATGACCTTCTGAGTGCAATAGGTATAGTTAGATGACTTTATTGTTCGAAACGAAAGAAGAGTGAATTTAGGAGATAATTTGGGATAGTTCAATGACCATTTGAGTAATGGACTCAGATTATAAATGACATCTTACTGACTTGATTTAATTGTTGATACCGTTGCAAGTTCATATGACATTTCAATTTAAGTATTAAGCCACTAAAGTAGAATCATGTTCATGCCATAATGTAACTTCAATTGCCTTGTCATAAATTTGTAATATCTTATTCTCAATGATGTAATTATTGGTAGTGGTTCACGTGCAACGTATGTGTCTAGAGACTAGTAACACCTTAAACATGAAAATTTTTAACACAATTTGCATGTTCTATTTTTATTCTTAAACTTACAACTTTAAAGTTTACAACAAATAAATAAAACACCAAGACCAAAACTCTCTATTGTTGGATCAGGATGATCAACCAATTGATCAACCATCTTTATCAATCTCAGAAGGCATCAAGTGCATAACCCTATCCGCTGAGGATAAGCATCTATGAGCCATGAAAAAACTCCATCATAATAAAGTCAGTGGGCAAACGTATGATACACCACTACCTAAAGAAAAAAATTCAAGAATTATGGAAGCCAACAGAGGATTTCTAATTGATTAACCTGGGGTGGACTACTACATAATTAAGTTCAAAAAAAAAAATAAGGACAAGGCAATGCATCAAGGTCCCTGGTTCATAAACGGGAATTTTCTCTCCATTACTAGATGGAAACCAAACTTTGTTGCGACTCAGAAAAAGGTCACAAAATCAGCTGTTTAGATTAGACTTCCTCAATTACCTACAGAATTTTATGATGGAAAAATTTTGGAAAAAATTGGTAATGCAATTGGCCGGTTACTCAAAATTGATGTATGCACATCAACAACTCTCCGAGGTCGTTATGAAATATTATGTGTGGAATTACCCCTCGAAATTCCAATCCAACCATTTATCTATGTTGGCCATCACAAACAAACAATTCATTATGAAGGTGAAAATTTTCTTTGTACAAAATGTGACAGATTGGGGCATATAGCACAAAAATATTCCTTCATTTTTCAGAAAAATAAGGACAGCTCAAAAGATGACTCAAACAAGGAATTATTAAACACAAACGGAGGATAAGAATTATGGACAACAGTGTCCTTTTCAAAAAGAAAACATCAAGATGCAAAAACCACCCCAAAGCATCCCAATCCGGATAAACAAGGCAATGGCCCAGGTATCTCTATCAAGCTTTTCAATGCCACCACTGGTAAGTACTTGGACACTCAACTCTTACAATACAAAACAAAAGAACAAAAAAATTCTACACCATCTTCTCATACTCTGCTTAAGGATCAAACAAATTTGCCTACCAAAAACAATTATTCTATATTAGCCGATCAGCATATGGTTTTGGGCAAAACCACTAATGATAATAATAATCAAAATATTATTAATAATAAAAATCATGCAAGTGAACAAATATCAAAATTTTCAACAGATGTTTACATAGTGGGAAAAAACGTGTCTACCACCAATAATCCTACAAAGCAAACGGTTAAGGTGGCCATACAAGACAACATAGGCAATGACACTATTACCCCTATTAAAAATCAAAACAACACTACAAACACTACCCTCCATAGTGGTCAGTTTAGTAATCAAACCTCTATTAATCACAATCCCAAGCAAGATCTCTTAACAAGATCCGTTTATCAACAAACGCCTAAGCATGTTAACCAAATGGCAAGTAACGTAGGAAAATCTTGCCAAATGGACAACGACCTTACACACGCAATGGAGTTGGAAGGCCACCCTATAAACTCCTCCTTTGGGGACTCAAACGAAATGTAAAAGCCTTCTCCAATCATTAGCCTATTAACCAATCCTCTACAATTACCCAAGAACCATCCCCCACGTCTGACTTAGGATTAATTAGTAGCCTAAACTCTTTTCAAAATGACATCCATTCCATCGTCCCTTTGGAGAAGACAAAGGCTCCTCCAGATTCTTCAACAAACCGGACTAACCATGGAAAACCTACCCTTTCCTCACCCTCAACCAGTAAATCCTCATATAATATATGTTCAACTAACTCAAGCACAAAACTACCAACCAGTGTCATGGATGGAGATGCGTCTTATGGGTCATGCATGCTCATTCAACATCCAGATAAATGGCCAGGACACTGTGATCATCCTCCACGACACCCAGTACCTAGCTCAACTAGTGACGGAAGGGATAAGGTTGGCCATGAACAACTACTTGAACCAAACATGGCTCAACAACATCCTTCAACCCTTAGCCCCGTTAGTAAACCCTCAGTTGGTCCATGCAATGAGGAACCAATGGAATCCCTCACCCCATTTCAATCCAATGTATCCCCAGAATGCTCTAATGGACATGCCATTCTTCATGCCGGAAAACCTCTCACAACTAAACCCTATTATTTTACCATGGGAACAACCACAACCAGTACAGGAGCCTCAAATACCACAACAACCTCCCTCACCACCACACAATCCAATAAATGCCCAAGAACCGGTGGAATAAGAAATGGAAGAGGAGGAGGAACCACTAAACCTTCTCTTAGAGCGAGTCCTAGAAATCTCAAGTCTCGACGGGGTAAAAGTGTTTCTCTTTTTGGAGAGGCAAGAGAAGAGGCATATTCTCAGCTGCCCATTGGCATTACATAAATGCTCGATGGACATAAGACCCCCACAGGACCCAACTATAGGAAATTGAGTTATGATCCTTGTACCATCACTTCAAAGGAACCCTATGCTAGGGGAAGTAAGGGAGAATGGGAACCCAACCAACCAAAGTCTTAATTTATCCATGAACAGACCTACAAATCTTATCATTTGGAACATTAGAGGAGGAAACAACGATAACTTTAGAAGGAACTTTAGGGAAATGGTAATCACTTGGAGTTGCTAGATTATTATAGCTCGCCTCGCAATCATTGGACCAACGAAAAGGAGCACCCTTCTGAGTCAACCTAGTCAGAGGTGATGTAATAGATGAAAAGCCCTGCACGAATCGTCTGTAATAACCTGCTAACCGTAGGAAACTCCTGATATCAGTCACCAAAGTAGGACGTGGCCAACTCTTAACTGCCTCAATCTTCTTGGGATCCACCTTAATACCCTCTCCTGACACAATATGCCCCAAGAATGCCACTGAGTATAGCCATAACTCACACTTGGGGAATTTAGCATATAGCTTCTGCTCTCGCAAGGTCTGAAGCACTACTCTCAAATGCTGCTCGTGCACCCCCAGGCTACGAGAGTATATCTAGCTGTCGTCAATAAAGACGATGACAAAGGAATCAATATAAGGCATGAACACTCTGTTCATCAAATCCATAAATGTTGTTGGGGAATTAATCAAGCCAAAGGATATCACCAGAAACTCATAATGGCCATATCTCGTTTGAAATGCAGTCTTCAGAACATCCGAGTCCCGTATCTTCAACTGATGATACCCTAACCTCAAGTCGATCTTAAAGAACACCTTAGCACCCTGCAACTGGTCGAACAAATCATCAATGCGTGGCAACGGTTACTTATTCTTGATGGTAGCCTTGTTCAACTGGCGGTAGTCAATGCCCATCCGCATGGTCCTATCCTTCTTCTTTACGAACAACACTGGTGCACCCCAATGTGACACACCTGTCATACCTCCTTTTTTACACACCTACCCTGAAGGATAATGTATAAGGGAGTTTTTCCAATTTAAGTGACATTATTCGAAATGGGGTTATTTATTTATTTAGAGTCGCCACTTGGGATAGGTTTGGCTTTTGGTGTCCCAAGTCACCGATTTATCTTGAATCCCAAATCGAGGAAAATTTTGACTTTCTGAATGGAGTCTGCGAACTAGAAATTCTGAATAAGGAATTATGTTAACCCAAGGAAACGTGTTAGGCACCCCCGGAATCCCGTGGTTCTAGCACGATCGCTTAAACTATTATAGTTTGCTAAAAATCTAATTTTTATACACGTCATCCTATAGTGCAATTTTTAAAAATATTTACCGCTTTTAATTGAAAATTTTAAGAAATTGAACGCCGTTTAAAATATGTTTTTGGATCACGTCACATGAAATGCACCCGGATCCTCGACACATTTTATTCAACGTTTTAGGATTTGGATTTGGGTTGTATGAAATGCACACCCAAATTTAGGAAGGTAAAATTATTAAAGAATGTGCCTAAAGCGGCTAACGTGTTATTAACTTTGCGGGAGGCCATGAAAATTCGCTAAATGGCATGTCCCGAGTTCTAAAGTATTTGTACTGAAAGAGGGCCATACAATTTATAGATTTTATTTGGCACGGCGCACCTCAGTTTTATCTTTTAAAAGCCAACCTAAAAGAACTATGATTTTCTATTGAATTTGGCTCTAAAAGAGCCTAGTTAATTAGTTAACATTATCAGAAAACTATCCATTAAAGAATTCGGGATCTCAAACTCAAGTCCACGCCTAAACAAGAGGAAAACCTCTTAATTCAAATATGCTACCTAGCTTGAGAAGCCCAAACTCAATATTTTGTCAAACTATGAATTAAGCTCTTAATTCTTTTAGGCCTCGAAATCAGTTCTAAAATGATAAAATTCAATAAGATTTGGTGAAGGTTTACCAGGTCTTGGGCCTGTTCGTGGGGCTCAGTTAAAAAATGAAATGGACTTAATGAGTCCGGATTGAGGCCCTGCAATCTCATATTAATTGTATAATTGGGCCCAAGATTGAAGGAACCAGGCCCAGGGTGTGTTGGTGTTCGAATTTCAGCTATAAAGCTGCTGATTATGTCTAACTGTGCCTGGCGTTTGAGCCCAGTGTGACAAAGGGGTAGGATCCAGTTACAATTCATGCCAAACCCTATAATTCAAGTTAACTAAGCCAACAAATTTGATTCAATTGACAGTTCCAAAATTCAAGTTCGTTCTAGCTAAGCACATATACCAATATCTGAACTTGTTTGAAATAAAACATCACATATAATAATAGGAATCAATGAAAAACCTAATAGACTAATAAGCTAATCAACGAGAATTCCAATGCAATACTTTCTAATTTCTGATTTTCGAATTAGCACATGGCATTATACATCAGACCTAAACGAGTTCGAATCTAATATTTCTCAATGTAATTTAATACGAACATGAGAAAAAAAAGGGCAAAAAATTTTAAAAGTCTTATACAGTCCAGTATAAACAGTTACAAGCTGATTTCTAGTATAAAATTACACATCTCAGTTCTAAATAATCCTTGATCATTTTACATGAAAATGTAATAGAGTTATGAATCTAGCTAAAACACAGTAATGAAATTAGGCAAGGAAACAAATAAGTAGCATTTTATTTCAGTTCCAATACTCAAGATCTACAGAGGTGTACCTAGAAATTTAAACACAAGAAGAAGGAGATGAAGTCAACAACAGCAAATGACAACCAGCAGCAGGGAGATGGAATGGAAATTGTTTTGAAGACCAATTAAATGAGATCCAAATCTCAAATTGAATCCAGTTAACTACCAGCAGGAAACTTGACCCAAAATTTGACTTCAAACCCAAATTTGACTCACTTTTATACCCTAGAATACTCACAAATTGTCTTGAGGATGAAGAACTTCGAAAAAAAACCAATAGAACAGTGTTTTTAAGGGATTTTCTGCTACTTTTGATTTTTGAATATCTATGATCTAAAATGAACTCTCTCCTCTCAGATTTCAGATTTTTGGTTTTTAAAATTCAAATTCAAATTTTCAGATCTTCAAACTTGTAGAAAACTTTTTGAGGGGGAATTTTTCAGATACCAAACTTGTTGTAGAAACCCTTTTGGGAAAACTTTTCAGATGTCAACTTGTTCAACAAGACAGTGGGGACTGCCTATTATAGACAAAATTGAGGAAAAGTTTCAGATTTTTATTTTACACCTTTAGTCCCTCTTTTATTTTCAGTATGTAGCTAATTAGACCTTCATTTTCTGAATTTTTTCTCAAGTTACTTCACTAAGTTACTGATATTTCAATTAAAGTCTTGTGCTAGAAGATTATAGAAGGTTCTAGCTTCACCTATAACATTGTTTTCTACCTAGGAATGCCTATACTACCCTTTATTTAGTCTGAAATTTACTAACCTAGTACTAACTAAACCCTAGCCCCTTTACCCTGGTTAGAATTTGACTATGGCTAAACTCAAGGAGTTTGAACTCAGCTATATCCAAACAACTAAATTAATAAAATCTAACTAACAGTCAAAGTAATCAATGAAAATCGGAACACTAATTAAAATAATAATTCTGTTATTTCACAATGATTAAGCTGGATTGCCTAAAGATTAAAAGAAAATTAAAACCTATACTAATCGAAATAAATACTGAATTGAAATAAAAACATACATCGAAACAAAACTAAACTACAATCAGAAATCAACTAAAACAGGATTAATCATAAACCAACTCAAACAAAAATTAAACTAAAAAAATCAAAATAACGCGAAAAGAAACGAGAATCATCAAACAAAAAATTACAATCAAATAAGAAATAGAAACTCACTGTTTTTGGGTCTTCATCTTGATTGATTCTCGAATTTGATTTTTAATTAATGTTATGTGTTTATTTTGTTAAAATAAAACATATAATATTAATTAAAAATCATTTGAGTACTTGAAATTCCCAAACCAGTGTTAAAATTTTAAAAAACCCTAGATCTAAAATTCAGGGGATTCTTCTTGGATTTGAAGGGTTCTGGTTTTGGATTAGGGATGAGGAAGTCAAGGAGGCTATAGGGTACGATTTTGGTTGGATTTGGAGACGTTACTGTTTTTGGCCGGAGTTTTAATTCAATATTCGAAGAGTTTGGGCGTGTTTTGAGGGAAATTAAGGCCATATATGGGCTGGGGAGATGAAGACGGAGCTATGGTGTTAATTTAGTATCGTTAGGAGGTGACGCCACCGCGGGCGGCGGAGGCGGCGTCCATAGATTTGGATATTCGAATGATTTGGCTAAATTTTGGGGAAAACTAGGTTCAGATTCGGGATGGGGAGGATAAGAAGGTGCTATGGTGTAGATTTGGAGTTGATTGGAGCTTCACCACCAGCGAAGACGATTTCCGGCCGACGGCAGGCAGCGGAGGGGCGGCGGTTGAACAGGGTACGAGGAAGATGAATCCTAGTCTCTAGGGTTCCTGAAAAATTTGGACACTTTTATTTAAAAGCCAAGATTGAACCAGGGCCATTGGATTAGAGTGGATGGAGGGCTTGGATTAATTTGGCATTTATTAACTCAAAACGACGTAGTATTCCTCCTATGCTGCATCGTTTGATTAGTCTCATAGGCATGGGCGTTTGGACCGGATATGGGTGCGGATTTGGGCCATTTTGGCTGGATTTTATGAAGGGGTTTGGGTTGGTGTTGGAATTGGCCCAAATTACAGCTTATTTAATCTTTTAAATTCCCAATTTCTTTTATTTGTTTTTTCTTCTTTTATTCCTTTTTCTTATTCATTTTTTTTTATAGATTTTATTAAGTACAAAATTAAAAATAACTAATGGAAATATTGGAAATATTAAAATGAGGTTCTAAATGCAAGTATTCTATTTTTTGTATTTGTTCATGAGTTATATCATTAAAAAATGCGCAAAAACACATACGATCACAAAATCATGCAATTAATTCCCTAAAGATTCAAATAATAAAAGAAAAATCCTAATTTTAATGAATTCTATAGGAGTAGTTCAAGCGAGGCACATGCTCACAACTGCCCCTCTTTGCTCGGAGACACGAAGGATTTTCGGGCAAAGATAAATGAGCAATCATGAGAGATTTTTGCCTGCTTGGCACTCCATGAGAAGCATTTTTTGAAAACCGTCTGACCGAAGCTTGCTTCAGAGGTTGCCTACATATCCTTGGCTATAAAGGAATCAGGTTAGTATAGTTCTGGAAAGTTTGGTAGCTGAGACTACCATGAGCTGTGATTTCACTGCTGTTGTTGCTGCTACTGCTTGCTGACCTCCTTATTACACCAAAAAGAAAATCAAAGGTAAGCTAGCTATGCCTATCAACTATGAGTTACAAGATTCCTATCTATAATTCTCTTGAGTCTTAGCTGATTTTGCTATAGACCCTGATCTGAATCTTAATGCTCGTAAGTTGTAGGTGTCGTTTCTTCCTGCAGCATTGGTCAAAACGGGATCGGCGGAGCTTGTGACTTCAATCAAATTTGAGCGATCCGCACCTTTGTTTGCATTCAATGTTTGAGTTCATTTCTTCTTGTTCTTTTCTTCCTTTCTTTATTTTGGATTGAGACTCATTCCGTAGGTCATCTCGAACCCCTGTGCCTCAATGTAAAACCTGCTTAAGACACCAAAACAAACAAACGAACGAAATTTTTCTGCCCCAGTTTTCACTAGGAAAATTTTGTGAGTTAGTTGTGACACATATCTAAGCGATCAAATCAGGATTGTGTATCCTTGGGAATGAAGCCAGGTTATACTGGAAAATGACCGGGTTATGCCGGAAAAGAAAAAGGTCCTCGGGTTATGCCGGGATGGAAAGAAAAAGGCTCCTTGGGTTATGCAGGGAGATCCACGGGTTATGCCGGGATGGAAAGAAAAAAGCTCCTTGGGTTATGCCAGGGAGATCCACGGGTTATGCCGGGATGGAAAGAAAAAAGCTCCTTTGGTTATGCCAGGTAGATCTACGGGTTATGCCGGGATGGAAAGAAAAAAGCTCCTTGGGTTATGCCAGGGAGATCCATGGGTTATGCTGGGATGGAAAGAAAAAAGCTCCTTGGGTTATGCAAGGGAGATCCACGGGTTATGCCGAGATGGAAAGAAAAAAGCTCCTTGGGTTATGCCAGGGAGATCCACGGGTTATGTCGGGATGGAAAGAAAAAAGTTCCTTGGGTTATGCGAGGGAGATCCACGGGTTATGCTGGGATGGAGAGAAAAAAGCTCCTTGGGTTATGCCGGGGAGATCTACGGGTTACGCCGGGATGGAAAGAATAAATCTCCTTGGGTTATGCCAGGGAGATCCACGGGTTATGCCGGGATGGAGAAAAAAAGGCTCCTTGGGTTATGCCAGGGAGATCCACGGGTTATGCCGGAATGGAAAGAAAAAGGCTCCTTGGGTTATGCCAGGGAGATCCACGGGTTATGCCGAGATTGAAAGAAAAAAGCTCCTTGGGTTATGCCAGGGAGATCCACGGGTTATGTTGGGATGGAAAGAAAAAAGCTCCTTGGGTTATGTAAGGGATATCCACGGGTTATGTTGGGATGGAAAGAAAAAAGCTCATTGGGCTATGCCAAGGAGATCCACGGGTTATGCCGGGATGGAAAGAAAATATTTCCTTGGGTTATGCTAGGGAGATCCACGGGTTATGTCGGGATGGAAAGAAAAAAGCTCATTGGGTTATGCTGGGGAAATCCATGGGTTATGCCGGGATGGAAAGAATAAATCTCCTTGGGTTATGCCAGGGAGATCCACGGGTTATGCTGGGATAGAAAGAAAAAAGGCTCCTTGGGTTATGCCAGGGAGATCCACAGGTTATGCCGGGATTGAAATAAAAAGGCTCCTTAGGTTATGCCAGGGAGATCCACGGGTTATGCCGGGATGGAAAGACAAAAGCTTCTTGGGTTATGCCAGGGAGATCCACAGGTTATGCCGGGATATCTAGGGAATGGGGTCCTATGCTACCATGATTTTTTTTTCTTTTGGGATTTTCATTTTCACTTCTTTTTCTTCTTCCTTTCTTCTTCTTTTTTCCTTTTTATTTAGAAAAATGCATGAAAGAATTTGGGGAGAAACTTCCTTTTTGGTCGATTCCCTGTTGCAAAGTTATTTCCGTGCTTGCGCATTTCATTTCCCTTTTGGGTTGCACCTGCTTCTTGCATGGTTGCTTTGAATTACACATGTTTTAACTTTCAACAAAGCACAATATTTTAGTTTGAAATGGTGGTTGATTTTGTGACCTTGATCATCTCAATTGCTTGATCCCGACCCAATTTCCGTTGAGAACTTTGCTGCTTGTTGGTCTTGAGGGGAAATCTATTTTCAAACTGACAGGACTCAACTTTAGGTTTTCATGATGACTCTCCCGTGTGGGCTCTGGCCTTTTCACTTTATTCTGCTCTTAGGACCTTTGCCTTTTACTTTCTTTCCTTTCCAATGTCTTTGCTTTGAAAGCATCAACCACCATGGTCAGTCGGGATTGGACTGACGCACCCGCTGAGGCTGGGTATTTTCTTTGGCTCTTACCAGGCGGAGCCCTATAAAACTAGTCTTGCCACCTTTTCTTTGTATAGTCCCGGAATCAGAGTTAAACTGAAAGGTATTCAAGGAAGAAGTATACAAAAAGGCAAGCATATGAGTTTAAAGTGAAGCATCCCTTTCGGAGGAAAAGAAGGACTTATCTGGGGGGTGCATGCTGAATTCAAATGGACATGACATGCTTCTTGGACTGGATGCCTGACCCACACAAACTTTTCAGCTTCTCGTGAACCCATTGATCCACATTTCAAAACCAGGGAACCTTGCCAGGACTCTTTTAGTGGTAAGATGTCTTCTTTTCGGCCGACATCACCCTTTGCGGGTTTTCGCTAATCGATCTCTCTCATTTCTCTTCTCACCATCGCCCGATAGTGCTCTTTACAAGTTTTCACTAAGCGGACTCTCTCATTATCAATTTCTCTACTCACCATCGCCTTATGGTGCCCGAAGGTCTTCACTGATAAGACTCTCTTATTTTATTTCTCTCAATTTGAATTGCATCAGATTCCAATAGTGACGTTTTTCATTTCTTCGCCTTTGTCTATTGATCGGAAGGACTTGAACAAGGTCTTTGGGGTAAAAAGGATTTTGGGCAGAACTACAACTTTGGAACCATTTTGGCGGGTTCATGGTCGAACCATTAACATCTGCCCCAGTTTAAATTTTTGGGGGAAATTGGGATTTTTGTTTTGGTGTGACTGAACCTCAGGGAGAGGCTGCCTACGTATCCTTTTGGAATCAAGTCAAACGTAGTTCAGGGAAAACAATTTTGTTTTTGTTTTTTTTGTTTTTGTTTTGTTTTTCTTTTCTTTTTTTTTCTTTTTTTTCTTTCTCTTTTTTTTCAATAATACTTTCGGGTTCCAAAGAAGGTAGCCAAAGAAGAGTAACCAGCTCAAATGAGTTTGCGAAGGGTTGATAGTGTTTGGATAGCGAGAAGAAAAGCCTTCGTCATCTCAATTGCACAAAAACCAACACCACAAGAGGCCTAGACATAGTACATTTTTACTGCATCCTCATTCACAGCTATTTCGGGATCATTTCCTCCGATATCTCCCAAATACAATGCTCCTCTCGGCAATATTTTCTGGATGATGTATGAACCCTTCCAATTAGGAGCAAATTTAACTTTTGCTTCCTGGTGATGAGGGAAAATGCGTCTTAACACGAGTTGTCCCACTTCAAAATTCCTGGGACGCACCTTCTTGTTGTAAGCACGGGCCATTCTTTGTTGGTACAATTGCCCGGATGTGTCCTGAGTACAACACACCCTTTTGTTGTAATGTATGGACCTTTCCAACCCGCGAACCAATTTTTCCTCAATTGTTCCAATTCTTGGTTTTATTTCCTCAAGGTTACCTTCTTTGCATTTCGACTGTTGATTCATTATTTCAAAAATCTGACAGCGTTTTAGGATCTAGGCATGAAGTCCGCAAGCATGTCATGTTATTTAAAACTACATTATTAGAGCTAAAGAGAATAAATGAAGGAGAAAAAATAGCAAAATCAGAAAGAATAAAGAAAAATGAACGATGAAATATTGATTTCATTTCTTGGAATTTTGAAGATAACAGGGCTCACATTTGGTAATTTAAAGACAAGAAACTACAGGAAACATCCGAGTTACACCCTGGAATAACTCGGGATGCAGAAAAAGTAGCAGGATGGGTCTACCGGGACTCCCGCCTGATCAGGAATGGTGTAGCCTTCCAGTTTTGAAGCTTGGCGCTTGGTCCCATTTATGACACCTCAGCGGTGCTAGTGCCCTCTCCTGGCTAGACCATGTGGGTTTCGTAGAGCATTTTCCTCATTGCCCCACGTATTTCCTCACTTTCTTCAGCCGTGAAGACCTCATCATCTTCCTCTTTACTGTACTTAGGCTTGACAAAAGTTTCATACAAATGTACCACCTCATAATCGGCCATTTTCATTTTTTGAAAGAACACTTCGGCTTTCTCAGCATTCATAGTCTTCCTAGGCGGGAAACGCCTTCTGGTGGCATTGTTTACTTCCTCTATGTTTGAATATTTCTCAATAGGGGGGTTTTCTAGCAGCTCTCCCAAGATCTCTTTAACCTTGTACGTAACCAACGTCTGATGATAATTCCATGGTACCGCAGCAGGGCTCGTCATAGGCTTCTATGGTACGCGTCCAATAACCACTGGACCACTCAGCCGAGGTGATTTTATTGTCCCCCGCACCATATAGGCTTTCTTGGGTACGTACATTTGTGTTCTTTTTTTCAAATCAATTTTCTTTTCTGGTTCTGTCTTGGTGATTTTGCTCTTCTTTTCCCCTTCTGCTTGCTTTGGGGCCACCTTTGGCTTTCTTTCCGCATCAGCGATAGCAATTATAGCTTTTAAGGCTGGATCAAACTCCCTATCTTCACAAATTATTCCAATTACTGGCCCGTTGTTGTGAGCGGGCAGCGATTTATTGGTCGTATTTGGGACATCCTCATCCCTCAACACAATTTTCCCTTGCTCTATTAAGTTCTCCACCACTTCTTACAGAGTCCAATAGTCATTTGTGTGATGGCCTTCTGCCCCTGAATGGTATGCACACCTGACACCAGCTCTGTAGGCAGGCGATACCGAGTTTTGTCTGTTCTGAGGGACCGTTTACAGTAGACCCATTTGGACAAGTTTCGGGAATAGACTAGAGTAAGATTCACCAATTGGGGTAAAGTTTGGTCTCCTGGGTGGTTCCCGACGATGGAAGTTATTCTGCGGAGGTCGAGGATTATAGTGATTCTGGTGGGGAGGCTGATTTCTTTGGAATGGAGGTTCATTTTAGTTGGCCTGTGGCTGCGGTCTGGCAAAGGGTTGAGCATTCATGACCGCATTAGGTGGGGGAGCATAAGCCATATCAGAATGAGGATAGTAGTGTTGAGGGGTTCTTTCGGAAAACACCGGTCTAGGCGCCCGGTATCTTCTTCCCCCTGATGCTGCCATAACTGTTTCCTCTTCTTTTTTTTACCTTTGGCCATTCCTCCAGACCCGCCTTGGATGGCTTGGGAGGTTGCTCTGATGGCCGACTGACTCAAAATCCTGCCCATTTTCAAACCGTTCTCTACCATTTCACCAATTTTGATGGCCTCTGCAAAAGGCTTACCCATGGCCGACATCATGTTTTGGAAGTAATCTGATTCTTGGGCCAGAAGGAAGACAATGACCATTTCTACTTCATCCATGGGAGGTTTCACCCTCGATGCCTGTTCACGCCATTTAATAGCATATTCTCTGAAGCTTTCTGAGGGTTTCTTCTTCAAATTTGCCAGGGAGTTCCTGTCTGGCGCGATATCGATGTTGTATTAAAACTGCCTTACAAAATCTCTGGCCAGATCGTCCCAAATGTGCCATCGTGAGACGTCTTGGTCCATGTACCATTCTGAGGCAATGCCTACTAAGCTCTCTCCGAAGTAAGCCATCAACAACTCTTCCTTTCCGCAGGCCCCACGCAGTTGATTACAATACTTTTTCAAGTGAGCGATGGGATCGCCATGCCCATCATACTTTTCAAATTTTGGCATTTTAAAACCCGAAGGAAGTGCACCTGAGGGAACATGCAGAGATATGTATAATAAACAATTTTTTGCCCACTCAAGCCTTGCATATTCTTTAAACTCTGCTCAAGGCTCCTCATTCTTTTCGCCATCTCATCTTGTTTAGGAGCTTCGGGAGTTTTATCTTGCCCTGGTGTAAGCTCAAATGGTGGTGGCTGAGAGTAGGTATATGTGGGATATTGAGGAGGATCCGCTTGAAAGACAGGGTTTTGGAAGGTGAAAACCGAAGGATCAAAAGAGACCTTGGCAGTAAAGGTTGTGTTGTAGCGGAGCATGGTGGAGCAGTGAAGATGTTAGGAGCTGCTCCTGATGGGAACACCTGGGGGCGGACCTCAAAAAGTGTTCCTATGAAATGAGCGGTCATAGTAGGTTGTCCCAACGGAGTATTTTGGGTGGCTAGTGGGGATGTTGGAAGTACCCCCGGATCTAGGAAATAGTTCAGGAAATTTAGGGATGGTGCTTGGAGGTTCTCTTCCATTGGTCCAAACGTCCCACATCTCCATGAGTCGGAGACTTAGTATCCGATTTTCCTCAGCTGTAATAGACTCAGATGCTAGGACCCCCGAGATGGGGCTATCTTCATATATAGGAACTGCGGGCAAAGTCATTTCTGTAGACATTTCCACACTGCCTTTCAATCTGGTAAAGTATTGATGCGATGCCAGTGTACCACAACCAACCACTGTTTCTAAAAGCTAAGCTGGAATCGACAGCAACAACGGTTAGTTTGAAACAAATAACAGATAGGTAACCGCACATTGGGGTGTGATGCACCTATACAGTTAAATGAGTATCTACATGTTTGCTATGGTTGCATGCGTCATCCCAGATTTTTTTTTGGTTTCCTTGCTTTTCATTCTCTTTTTGTTTTTCTCTCATTTTTCTTTTCCCTCTGTTTTTCATTTTGCTTTTCCTTTTTCTTTTGCCATGGCTTTTCTCTCGATTCCTTATTTCCTTCTTTTGCGCTTCTTTTCCTCTCTTGTTTTCCTTTTATTTGCTTCCCTTGTATTTCTTTCTTTTTTTTTCTTAGGGTTACGGTTGAATCTTATGGAGATTGCCTACGTATCATGACCCCGCATGAATCAGACCAAGCGTAGTTCTTGCAAATAAGGTGAATAAGCTAACTCTTTTTTTTTTGAAATTTTTAAAAGAAATGCTTTAAGGGAAATATTTTTTTGTAAAAGACTTCTAAAAATTTCTTTTCTTTTTATTGGAACTTTGGGAATTTTAGAAGAAATATTTTTGTTTGAATTTTCATTTATTTTCTCTTTTTCTAACACAAAAGAAATTTTTTTTTTGGTTTTGAAATTTGTCTCCTAATTTTCGGAAGAGGGACTTTACGAAAATGTTTTGGATTTTTGAGAAAAAAAAATTTTTGGACTCAATTTTTCAAGATTTGTATTTTTTTTAATATTTTTTATTTATGATAGAAAGACATCTAAGGAGTATTTTAATGATTTATTTTGACCTAAAAGGAAAAAGTGGCCATTTTCCAAAATTTTCTTTATTTAGAAAAAAAACAAGGACTTGGTTTTGCAGATACGACCTTTCAGCACTTCTAGGAGGAAGATTTTAAGGTTGTGCCCGCAAACCATTTAAAAATGACTAAGGGTGGCTGTTCTTGCAAAAATAGCCTTCCGGCGCCCTTTTGGGGACATTCGGCTTATTTTAACAAGAATGGCATCACCCGACTTATTTATGACAAAAATAAAAATTTTGACATTTTTTGGCTATTTTTGCAAAAGGGAGGTTGGACCCGATGAGGGTTGCGTACGTATCTCACATTCGGTGAGAATCAAACCAGCGTAGTTCGGGCAGATCGAGAATAGGCTAACTCTCTTTTTTTTTTTGGAATTTTGAAAGAAATGTTTCAAAAGAAGAAAAAAATTTTGATTTTTGATTTTGATTTTTGTTTTGCTTTTTTTGAAAAAATTCATTTGCTTTTGAACTTTGGGAATTTTAGAAAATATTTTTGTTCGAATTTTCGTCTGTTTTCTCTTTTTCTAAAGAAGAAAGAAAATATTTTTGGGTTTAAAGAGGGACTTTTTAGAAAACGTTGGATTTTTGAGTTTTTATTTATTTACAAAAGCACTTCTGAAGAAAAGCGAATATATTTTTGGACTTAAATTTTCAAAATATTTTATGGACATTTGCAAAAGAAAGACATCTAAAAAGTATTTTTGAATTTTTGTTTCTAATTTCTATTAGATTTTTCTTGAATTTTTACAGAAGGAGCTGAAGGAAAATATTTTTGGATTTTTTGAAAATTGGGGTTGGAACCGATGAGGTTTACCTACGTATCTCACATCCGGTGAGAATCGAACCCGCGTAGTTCGGTCAGAACGTTTTGTCAAAACCAAATATTGTTAAAAACACTTTTTCTCTATTTTCCCTTCTTCTTTTTTTCAAAAAACCGGTAGCATTTCGGTACTATTTGGGCATTGGTTTTTCAAAAACAAGTGGTTACCCTCACTTAGTCCGAACACTGCTATTTTTCTCAATGTTCTCTCATTATATACAAGCCGGTCAACATGCAAATCCAAAGCAAATAAATGCATAAGTAGCACATAATATGCATCAGGATCGTCTTTTCATTTCAGGTCACCTGTCCTAGACGGACCCAACCACTGTATTGAGTCCCCTAAGTCAAATGCACATGATGCAAACAAGCGTTCCTACTAAGGATCCGACATGAGGTTTTTTTCTTCTAGATTTAAACCCTAGGTTTATTGGTCTAGACCAGGCTTACCCGAGCGGACAACTCGAGCCGAGGGGGAGGCAGCGTACCGGGGGATACAGAAGCTACGCCGGCTTAGCAACTTATCCAAACCTCGTTCTAAATGGGAAAAGACTCTAAATAGAAGAGAAGCTACACGAAGTGCACCCTTCTCCATGATGTAGAAGACTCAGAGAGAGGAAGGGATTCGTAACAGTTTATATATACAATTCATAAAATATCAAAGCGGTAAAATATTTAGCACATATAGCATGGAACACGTAGAAAAATTAGATAAAGCCAAATATAACCATTATACTAAGCTCGAATTCTTGAACCCTGAATCAAAATTCTGGGTTTGTTTCCCCAGCAGATGTGACACACCTGTCACACCTCCTTTTTTACACACCTACCCTGACAGATAATGTATAAGGGAGTTTTTCCAATTTAAGTGACATTATTCGAAATGGGGTTATTTATTTATTTAGAGTCGCCACTTGTGATAGGTTTGGATTTTGGTGTCCGAAGTCACCGATTTATCTTGAATCCCAAATCGAGGAAAATTTCGACTTCCCGAATGGAGTCTGCGAATCAGAAATTCTAAATAAGGAATTCTGTTGACCCGAGGGAAGGTGTTAGGCACCCCCGGATCCCGTGGTTCTAGCACGGTCTCTTGAACTATTATAATTAGCTAAAAATCTGATTTTTATACACTTCATTCTATAGTGCAATTTTTTAAAATATTTACCGCTTTTAGTTAAAAATTTTAACAAATTGAACGTCATTTAAAATATATTTTCGGATCACGTCACATGAAATGCACCCGGATCCTCGACATATTTTATTCAAAATTTTGGGATTTGATTTTGGGTTGCATGAAATGCACGCCCGAATTTAGGAAGGTAAAATTATTAAAGAACTTGCCTAAAGCGGCTAACGTGTTATTAACTTTGCGGGAGGCCATGAAATTCGCTAAATGGAACGTCCCGAGTTGTAAAGTATTCTAATATAAGTACTTAAAGAGGTCCGCGCAATTTATGGATTTTATTTGGCACGGCGCACCTCAGTTTTATCTTTTAAAAGCCAACCTAAAAGAACTACGATTTTCTATTGAATTTGTCTCTAAAAAAGCCTAGTTAATTAGTTAACATTATCAGTAAACTATCCATTAAAGAATTCGGGCTCTCAAACTCAAGTCCACACCTAAACAAGAGGAAAACCTCTTAATTCAAATGCGCTACCTAGCTTGAGAAGTCCAAACTCAATATTATGTCAAACTATGAATTAAGCTCTTAATTCTTTTAGGCCTCGAAACCAGTTCCAAAATGATAAAATTCAATAAGATTTGATGAATGTTTACCGGGTATTGGGCCTATTCGTGGGGCTCAGTTAAAAATGAAATGGACTTAATAAGTCCGGATTGAGGCCCTGCAATCTCATATTGATTGTACGATTGGGCCCAGGGTTGAAGGAACCAGGCCCAAAGTGTGTTGGTGTTTGAATTTCAGCTATAAAGTTGTTGATTATGTCTAACTGGGCCTGGTGTTTGAGCCCAGTGTGACAAGGGGGTAGGATCTAGTTACAATTCATGACAAACCCTATAATTCAAGTTAACTAAGCCAACAAATTTCATTCAATTGACAGTTCCAAAGTTCAAATTCGTTCTAGCTAAGCACCTATACCAATATCTGAACTTGTTTGAAATAAAACATCACATATAATAATAGGAATTAGTGAAAAACTAATAGACTAATAAGCTAATCAACGAGAATTCCAATGCAGTACTTTTTAATTTTTGATTTTCGAATTAGCACATGGCATTATACATCAGACCTAAACTAGTTCGAACCTAATATTTCTCAATGCAATTTTATACGAACATGAGAAATAAAGGGCAAACAGTTTTAAAAGTCTTATACAGTCCAATACAGACTAGCATAAATAGTTACAAGTTGATTTCTAGTATACAATTACACATCTCAGTTCGAAATAATCCTTGATCATTTTACATGAAAATATAGTAAAGTTATGAATCTAGCTAAAACAAAGTAATGACATTAGGCAAGGAAACAAATGAGTTGCATTATATTTCAGTTCCAATACTCGAGATCTACAGAGGTGTACCTGGAAATTTAAACACAAGAAGAAGGAGATGAAGTCAGCAACAGCAAATGACAACCAGCAGGAGGGAGATGGAATGGAAATTGTTTTGAAGGCCAATTAAATAAGATCCAAATCTCAAATTGAATCCAGTTAACTACCAGCAGGAAAATTGACCCAAAATTTGACTTCAAACCCAAATTTGACTCACTTTTATACCCTAGAATACTCACAAATTGTATTGAGGATGAAGAACTTCGAAAAAAAACCAATAGAACAGTATTTTTAAGGGATTTTCTGCTACTTTTGATTTTTGAAAACCTATGATCTAAAATGAACTCTCTCCTCTCACATTTCATTTTTTTGGTTTTTGAATTTGAAATTCAAACTTTCAGATCTTCAAACTTGTAGAAAACGTTTTGAGGGGGAAATTTTCAGATGCCAAACTTGTTGTAGAAACCCTTTTGGGGGAATTTTTCAGATGTCAACTTGTTCAACAAGGCAGTGGGGACTGCCTTTTATAGGCAAAATTGAGGGGAAGTTTCAGATTTTTGTTTTACACCTTTAGTCCCTCTTTTATTTTCAGTATTTAGCTAATTAGACCTTCATTTTCTGACTTGTTTCTCAAGTTACTTCACTAAGTTACTGATATTTCAATTAAAGTCCTATTCTATAAGATTATAGAAGGTTCTAGCTTCACCTGCAGCATTGTTTTCTACCTAGGAATGCCTGTACTACCCTTTATTTAGTCTGAAATTTACTAACCTAATATTAACTAAACCCCGGCCCCTTTACCCTGGTTAGAATTTGACTATGTCTAAACTCAAGGAGTTTGAACTCAGCTATATCCAAACAACTAAATTAATAAAATCTAACTAACAGTCAAATTAATCAATGAAAATCGAAACACTAATTAAACTAATAACTTTGTTATTCCAAATACTGATTAAGCTGGATAGCCTAAAGATTAAAAGAAAATTAAAACCTATACTAATCGAAACAAACACTGAATTGAAATAAAAACATACATCGAAACAAAACTAAACTACAATCAGAAATCAACTAAAACATGATTAATCATAAACCAACTCAAACAAAAATTAAATTAAAAAAATCAAAATAACGCGAAAAGAAACCAGAATCATCAAAAAAAAATTATAATCAAATAAGAAATAGAAACTCACTGTTTTTTGGTCTTCATCTTGATTGATTCAAAATAAACACATAACATTAATTAAAAATCATTTGAGTACTTGAAATTCCCAAAACAGTGTTAAAATTTTTAAAAACCCTAGATCTAAATTTAAGGGGACTCTGCTTGGATTTGTAGGGTTCTGGTTTTGGATTAGGGATGAGGAAGTCAAGGAGGATATAGGGTACGATTTTGGTTGGATTTGGAGAAGTTAGGGTTTATGGCCGGAGTTTTAATTCAATATTCGAAGAGTTTGGGCGTGTTTTGAGGGAAATTAAGGCCATATATGGGCTGGGGAGATGAAGATAGAGCTATGGTGTTAATTTGGTATCGTTTGGAGGTGGCGCCACCGTGGGCGGCGGAGGCGGCGTCCACAGATTTGGATATTCGAACGATTTGGCTAAATTTTGGGGAAAACTAGGTTCAGATTCGGGATGGGGAGGATGAGAAAGTGTTATGGTGTAGATTTGGAGTTGGTTGGAGCTTCACCGCCGGTGGAGACGATTTTCGGCCGGCTGCAGGCGGCGGAGGGGCGGCGATTGAACAGGGTACGAGGAAGATGAATCTTGGTCTCTAGGATTCCTGAAAAATTTGGACACTTTTATTTAAAAGCCCAGATTGAACCAGGGCCGTTGGATTAGAGTGGATGGAGGGTTTGGATTAATTTGGCATTTATTAACTCAAAATGACGTAGTATTCCTCCTATACTGCGTCGTTTCATTAGTCTCAAAGGCATGGGCGTTTAGACCGGATATGGTTGCGGATTTGGGCCATTTTATCCAGATTTTGTGAAGGGGTTTAGGATGGTGTTGGAATTGGCCCAAATTACAACCTATTTAATCTTATAAATTCTCAATTTCTTTTATTTGTTTTTTCTTCTTTTCTTCCTTTTTCTTATTCAATATTTTTAGATTTTATTAAGTGCAAAATTAAAAATAACTAATGGAAATGTTAAAATGAGGTTCTAAATGCAAGTATGCTATTTTTTGTATTTTTTCATGAGTTATATCAATAAAAATGCACAAAAACACACACGGTCACAAAATCATGCAATTAATTCCCTAAAAATTCAAATAATAAAAGAAAAATCCTAATTTTAATGAATTCTATAGGAGTAGTTTAGGCAAGGCAAAAATCACATGCTCACAACACCGGCCTAACAAACCCCTTTGCTAACAACTCCGCAAGCTGCTCCTTCAACTCTTTCGGAGCCATACGGTACGGGGGAATAGATATAGATTGGGTGCCTGGAGCCAAATCAATACAAAAATCAATATCACGATCTGGCAGCATGCCAGGAAGATCAGAAGGAAACACATCGGAGAACTCCCAGACTACTGGTACAGAATCAATCTCCAGAGACTCTGTGGTGGTATCCCGAACATAAGCTAGATAACCCAAACACCCCTTCTCGACTATATGCCAAGCCTTTAGGAAAGAGATAACCCGATTGGGTGTATCAACTATGGAACCTTTACACTCCAACCCTGTCATCGCTAATGTAACAGTCTTGGCATGGAAATCTAGGATGGCGTGATATAAAGATAACGAATCCATGCCTAGGATGACCCCAAAGTCGATCATATCAAGTACCAAGAGGTCTTCTCTAGTCTCGAAACCACAGAATGTGACAACACAGGACCGGTATCCGATCCATAACCACAAAATCACCCATAAAGGTAGATATATGAACAGGAGCACCTAAAGGCTTAGGAGGAATAACCAGGAAATGGGCAAAGAGAGATGATACATATGAATAGGTAGACCCTGGATCAAATAATATCGAAGCATCTCTACCGCAGACGAAAGTAATACCTGTGATGATGGCATATGAGGCTAATGTATATGGCCTAGACAGAAGGGCATAGAATCTAGTTGAAGCGTCATGTGGCTGACCTCCACCTGATTGAGCAGTAGCTGGCTGACCTCTGCTTGTCTGGCCTCCAGCTCTGGGATGGCCTCTACCAGTCTGCCCTCTACCTCTAGACGACTGGGCAACCGGTGCTGAAATCATAGGTTGCTGACCCTACTGTACTGTGTTGCCCCGAAGCCAGGGGCAGTATCTCCTCATATGACCAAGGTCTCTGCACTCAAAACAACCTCGTGATACGGTGACCTACTACCTTGATGGTTTGTAGACCTAGTGAAAGAAGCCTGAATAGTCGGTGGACGGTATGAACACTCCGGCATAGCACTGAAATAGGAATCAGAAGAACCCTAGTGACCTGAATACCCACTAGAGGAACCTTGAATAGCTGGTGGGCGGTAAGAACTCTCTAGTATGGCGCTATAATACTGGCGCACTGGAGCACGCCAAACAGGTGGCAGTGCTGAATAGAAGGCCTGCTTGGCTGACCTCTACCCCTAGCTGAGGTACCTCTAAACTCCCCGGAGAATTTATCCCTCTTATCCTGCTGCATCTGCTCCCTGCCCCTCAAATGGTAGCCCTTAATCCTCCGAGAAATCTGCACTACTAACTGATAAGGAGTCCCATCTCCACCTCTCGGGCCATGTTGGCCCTGATGCTAGAGTGCAACCCTGCAACGAACCTCCGCACCCTCTCTGTGTCAGTAGGAAGTATCATCAATGCATGGCAGGATAACTCAGAAAACCTCGCCTCATAGTCGGTCACGGACATATGACCCTGCTCAAGCTGCTCAAACTGATACCGTAACTCTTCCCTCTTAGAGGATGGAATATACCTATCCAACTACAACTGTGTGAATTGACCCCAAATGATAGGAGGAGAACCTTCTGGTCTTCCAAGAACATAGGACTACCACTATCTACGGGCCCTGCCCTCTAGCTGAAATGTAGTGAAGCCAACCCCATGCAACTCTAATATCCTCATGTTGTGCAGTCTGTCCCTGCACATATCAATGAAATCCTGGGAATCCTTATGACGCTCACCCCCGAAGACAGGAGGGTGAAGTCTAGTCCATCTATCCAACAGCTTCTACGGGTCACCATCTGCAACTGTTTTGGGCTCGGGTACCACTGCAGCAAGTGGTTGAGCCCCATCCGCAGATAGTGCACCCGGAGTCTGATACACTGCAGCTGCATGACCATGAGCCTGAGAAGTAGGGGTTTGTGCTCCCCCTCCTACCTTTGATGTAGCTCGATCTGCTGGAAATAAAATAGCCTAAGTCATCGTGTCCATGAACCGTAGCATACCACCCATGACCTCCTGGAAACCCGGTGTTGTCATAAAGTCCATCAGGGTAGGCTCAGCTGCGTCACCTTGCCCTGCTCCTCAATAATAGTATCTCTAGCAGGATTTGCTGGTGGTGCTACTGGAATAGCTCTAGGATGCCCTCGTCCCCTACCTCGGGTCGGTGCCCTCCCCAGGGGGAGCATCCCTCTAGAACATCTGTCATGTGTGTCCTTACCATCTGTGAGAGAATGGAAGAGAGAAATTTAGTGTACCATCCACTGCATGATAGGAAATGAATAACGAGTAGTTTCCTAACACCCTATATCCTCTCGAAGATAAATACAGACGTCTTTGTACCAATCCTTAAGACTCTATTAGGTTTGTCCATGACTTGTGAGACCTACGTGAACCTAGTGCTCTGATACCATGTTGTCACAACCCAATTTCCATTATAGGCCATGATGGCGCCCAACACCATTGTCAGGCAAGGCAACGCAGAAATATCAATAAGTGTTCATTTTACTTTACCAAAATAAGTACCACAATTTCTAAAATTGAAGCTAAAATAAGTGATAATCAGTAATGTACCAAAATAATTATACAATTCCTAAAAGAAATGTCCACTAATGTGTGTTCCAAGACTTGGTGTCACAAGTTGTGGGTAACTAGTAGAATATACAAAAGAATAAATCTACCCTACTGTCTAAAATAGAATAGACAACCAAAAATAAGAGAGACTCCATCAAGCTGTTGAATGGCACAGGAAGGGAGCTGCTCAGTGTGGAAGTCTCAGACTATGATCAGGGACGTGCACCAGACTGATAGCAAGATGTACCTGCTTCAGATCCTTTACAATTAAGTACAAAATCGTAGTATGAGTACATAAACAATATGTACCTAGTAAGTATCCCGTCTATTCTCGAAGAAGTAGAGATAAGAGGTCGATTTGATACTTACTAGGGTCAAATAATGTAATGTGGTCTAATACTAAGCATGAACGTCACCAATAATTAACAATTTGTAGCAAGAATTACTGCATCATGTCCATAATAATATCACAGTTAGCCATTTACATTTCAAAATATCTAACAAGTAAGTCATCAATAATATTTCACATAGATGTCATGCGCACATTATGCCGAGGTCGACGGCCAGATCCAACAGAAAAGAAACTATGCACTGCTAGAGGGTCGAATGGCGCGAACCATAGATGCATCTATTTCTACCGAGGCGATCGGCCCAATCCACAAATATCAATTATCATCAGGAAAATATATGAAGGCGTATTTATATTAAAATAAATTCATACAAGTGTTCAACAAATACATATGTTTACTTATGTTCATTTCCAATTCTCTAGCATATCTTAAGTGATCACATTAGCAAGAAAATATATAAATATTCGCAAATATGGCATGATAGGGGTCCTAAACTACCCGGACAATTAACATAATAGTAGCTACGCATGGACTCTAGTCACCTAGTGCATACGTAGTCCCCGCATTTAATGGAAAATTATTCAATTATTACTATTATGGGAACAAATCCATCTTACAAGGTTAGAAAAGAGACTCAACTCGCTCCAAAGTGTACTTTCAATGCCGAGAACACACTCTAACCCTTAAATTTGGAGCCGAGTGATCCAAAACTAACTAAACAAGGTATGAACTAGTCAATACAAGCTCACAAGATCGCATTCTAACTATCAAAGTAATTTTCCAACCTTAAACACAAGTTTTCTCAAATCCGACCCCGGGTGCCGGGGCCACGTGCCCGAATTCCGAATTTTTTTGAAGAAAGTTGTTCTTTATAACTGTAGGCACTGAAATTTTAACAGATCATGATAAATCCCAAATTCAAGGCAACTCTTGAAATATTAGGAGTCTATTAGGGTTACTTGGTGGCTACTCCACCCAAACCCTAATTCATGCCTATAAATAAAGCTACATAAACCCTTCAAAGAGGATCTCACCAATTTCATAAACTCTCGGAATATGCACAAAGAGCTCAAATATGAGATCTTAGAAATTCCATGAAACTCTTGAAATATTCTTTAAGAGATCAAAGGCATGTCAAATATGTCTTGCTTAAGGTCCTATGTTCGAGAAATATGCCGCTAAGGCTCTCGAATCACGTAGAATAAATCGAAGGACGAATCAAGGGATAAACAGAATTGTAACTGGTAATGTTTATGAATAAAATTCTTTTTTCTTTATAATTGTTTGTGATTGTAGCTTTATTTTTCTGCACAAATTTGTTGCAAACAAATTGGCATGCCCAGTGGGACAAGTTCTGCCCTTCATTTCTTCCTCTTTCAAATCAAAAACTTAAGGATCAATAATATAATTTCTACATCATTTCAGAAAAAATTTCGTGGTTAAATCTAACGTTTACCAAAACCCTAGGTTTTTCTCTAACCCCATGGTTTTTCCTTAATCTTTGTATTAATCTACCCATGACTCAAGTATTAAACTAGAAATAGGTAGGGTGAACTTAACTCAAGACGTTAGGTGAAAGTCCTCTCTCAGTTCCCAAAATCGTCCAATGGGTGAGTGAAATATGGGAAAAATGGCTTAGAGCCCACAATAAATGAATCTCACTACTTCAGCGATTTCCGCATCTGCGGTCCTAGGATGCACCTGCACCCACCGCTTCTACGGAAAAGAATCCACTTTTGCAGAAGTGGGCCACTTCTTCGGCTTCTGGCTTAGCCTTCTTTGGCCGGATCTGCGAGTGGACGACCGCTTCTACAGTCTCGCACCTGGGGCTGACCAACCGCAGGTGCGGTTATGATAACAACCTAAAGCTTCAGCTCTTCCAAAGTTTTCCAAATTCACTCGAGCCTCGTTTGATAGACCCTCGGGGCCCTGGGCCCCGCTCAAATATACCGAAAAGTTTGAAATTATAATACGGACTCGCTTTAACCCTCGGAATGCCGGAATAATTCTAAATCTAAGAATCACCTCCTAAAACCAATTGAATCTAACTAATGAACTTCAAGTTCTTCAATTTACTTCTAACGCGCCGAAACGTGCTTATACTACTCGGATTGACATCAAATTTTACAGGCAAGTCTTAAAATATTATATTGGACCTGTACCGAACTCCAGAACCAACATACGGGCCCGATACCAACATGATCAATCATTATTTAATTTTTTTAAATCCTTAGAATTTCAGTTTAATAATTTCTAATAAAAATTTATTACTCGGGCTAGGGACCTCAGAATTCAATTTCGGGCATACGCCCACGTCTCATATTTTTCTATGGACCCTCCAGGACCATCAAAATACAAATCCGTGTCCGTTTGCTATTAATATTGACGAATGTCAAACTTAGCCTTTTAAGAAAATCTTAAGGAATCAAGTGAGCCTATTTCAACCCAAACTCTTCCAAATCCCGAACCAACCATCCCCGCAGTTTGTAAATTAGTTAAAGCAAGTGCGAAAAGTTTTATCTCGGGGGACGGGGTTCTAAACAGCAGAACGATCAATCAGATCATTACATTAATTGTAGTTCGTAGGAGTTAATCTCCAGTTCTTTGTAGTTTGTAGGAGTTAATCTCCAGTTTTTGGTGGAACAACAATGAATGAAAGTTGAGTTTGTAAAAACAATGGATGACATTAACTAAAACAATATAAAATAGATCATTTGTTGTATGTGCGTAGTCACAAAATAACAATGAACGACATTAACTGAAGCAATACCAAATAGATCATTTGCATAAATTGTTTGAGTCTGCTATAAGCAAAATAGATAGCCAACAAAACAAGTGCAGTATCAAGAAAAAGAAGCCAATTCCCAGTATGAAGCAAGTAACTTGCTTCACACAAGTTGCAAGTCACTTGGCCCCCACACCTACTCAATTTTCCTATTATCCTGGATTCAGTGGCTTCTATCATTCTTAGTTTCTTTAGCCTCCCTGGCATTGACTTAATTTCATGAGGTGCTACTTGTGGATTTTCGAACTATGGCCACATGTCCATACTATCCATTGATTGAATAAAGTGTGAATAGGTCTTGAGGTAGGTTTCTTTGGTATACCAGTGAGCACCATACCTTATAGAATCCTCTAAACTTATCAACATTCTCAAAGACAAGTCCCAATTCCCAGACAATCTTCTCACAAGTAGGGTTAAATATAATTCTTTTAGTTTCCTTCTTCCTCTTAAAAGCTTTCACCTTCTGTTTAACTTCTTCCCCATCTGCCTCATAATTTGTTTCTAAATTATCTACTTCGTAGCTTCCATAGTAAGGTTCATCACCATAAAAAATACCATCTAAGTTTCTTTGTTGGCATGGAGTTGTTGGACAACAACATGCTCATCATATCCTAAATCAGGTTTTGATTTAGGACTCCCTTTAGTTAAAGGAATTTTTTCACTGTCAGGTGCTCTCACCCTTTTTTTTTCCTAAAAAAATACCTCCTCTCTTGCCGAAATATCTAAACTCTTCATGCACATCACTACCATAGTCTTCAACACCTTCTTCCAATAACTCATCATGTTCAGAAGCTGAGTTACTTTCAGTATCATTATCAGATTCACCTTCTTCTAAAACATCATCATCAACTTCTATTTGGTCACTCTCAACAATTGACTCTCTAGCAGGGTTAGGGTTATTTCATTAGGGGTTATTTTGTTGTTGAGCAGCCTCATCTGTTGGTGCCTCACCACTCAAGCCCTTACCAGTTCCAACCTCATCAAAAGCAGTATTAGATTCGTCACCTACCACCCCTGCATCATTAGAAAATACTTCACTGCAAGACACTATATTATATTCTAAGATAGCGGGGACCATAATAGCCTCATCACGCAGGTGAGACACAAATATATCCAAAATATTCCGATTTTCAAGGGCAACTGCAATTATATAAATTGCCCTGTTAGTTTTAACTTCAACCAAATTGCAATAGAAGGGTGACGTTATATAAAATGAGCAAGCAGTAGTATAATCAAGATTTTTGATATAGTCTCTCAATTCAAAATATAATATTCTATCCGTGTCGATATCAAAATACTCTGTTAAACAGTCACCCTCATAACTTGGATTAGGACCAAACAAAATTGTGCCCCCATAAAACAACCTCAGTGTTATGAAACTTCTAACTTATAAATAAATAAATTAAACTTGAAACTTTAATGTGTAAAGTATAAAAAACTATATATATAATAACAAACCCGGCCTTTCCCGGGCTAGATTTAGCCCCTAAAGATCGGGTTTGATTGAGCCCGATAAGATCTGTCCGGTACTGAGACCGGCCTGATTGTTTTTTTTCCAGAACCGATCTTAACCGACCAAGCATATTGATACCTTTATGACAGATCTTACTTAAGCTTTTTATGTGTATTTGAATTAAAATGTAATAATAAAGTCATGAAGTAGAGTGAGTTTGGTCAATTAATATAATAAGAAGTGGAAGTACTTTTTTTCTTTTCCTTTTTCTGGATTAGGCAAACGTTATATTTCAGGCAAAACGGTATTGTGGCTACTTAAACTTTACTATTTACATCCCGATATAAAATTATGATTTTTCTATTTTAACGCTTCTACTTAACAAAAAAAGTATAAATAAATATATTTGATCGTTGACTATGCTTATGTGATTGAAATATATTTGCGTGCAAGTTACGCTTCAATATTAATCATAATGTATTTGGAAAGAATAATTAAACAATTTATTCCCCAAATCTTTTCTTTAAATACATATGAAAGGCCACCAACTTTTATCAATTTATGGCACTTGGCAACGTTGTAAAAACGCTGAAAAGTTAAGATAGCTTTTGGATCTCTCTCGGTGGACTCTGCTACAGGTAATTCGCTGCGCTCAGTTATGATATCCCTGATTTTGTTATATAGTTTTGCTCTCGTCATGTTTAGTTTCTTCTTTAATTTTTCACTTCCCCCTTTTAAATTTTTTTTAATCTTGAGGGTCAGTGCCAGAAAGTTCAAAATTCGGTGGATAATAGCGCCGTCTATCCTTCTCCCTTAAATAGGGATGGCACGCGGATAATGCGGGTTTAGACACACTAAAGGCGATGCGCTTTTAACACATTAAAAATTGCACAAGGCGTCCAATTAATCTGAAGCCGTTTTGTCTTTTTGTTTGCATCCGTACCCACTTTATAAAAAACTTCAGCTTTCCTTTATAACTGAAAAACTTCAGCTCTCTAGAGCTGAAGTTTCCGGGTTACTAAACAAAAACTTCAGTAACTGGAAAACTTCAGCTCTAGAGCTGAAGTTTTTATTTTATAACTTGAAAACTTCAGCTCTAGAAGTTTTTATTTTATAACTAGCAAACTTCAGCTCTAGAGCTGAAGTTTCCTAGTTACAACATAAAAACTTCAGCTCTAGAGCTGAAGTTGTTATTTTATAACTGGCAAAGAGCTGAAGTTTTCCGGTTACAAAGACAAAAACTTCAGCTCTAGAGCTAAAGTTTCCCGGTTACTAAACAAAAGCTTAAAAAATAAAACTTCAGCTCTAGAGCTGAAGTTTCCTAGTTAAAACATAAAAACTTAAGCTCTAGAGCTGAAGTTGTTATTTTATAACTGGCAAAGAGCTGAAGTTTTCCGGTTACAAAGACAAAAACTTCAGCTCTAGAGCTGAAGTTTCCTAGTTAAAACATAAAAACTTAAGCTCTAGAGCTGAAGTTGTTATTTTATAACTGGCAAAGAGCTGAAGTTTTCCGGTTACAAAGACAAAAACTTCAGCTCTAGAGCTGAAGTTTCCTAGTTAAAACATAAAAACTTAAGCTCTAGAGCTGAAGTTGTTATTTTATAACTGGCAAAGAGCTGAAGTTTTCCGGTTACAAAGACAAAAACTTCAGCTCTAGAGCTGAAGTTTCCTAGTTAAAACATAAAAACTTAAGCTCTAGAGCTGAAGTTGTTATTTTATAACTGGCAAAGAGCTGAAGTTTTCCGGTTACAAAGACAAAAACTTCAGCTCTAGAGCTGAAGTTTCCTAGTTAAAACATAAAAACTTAAGCTCTAGAGCTGAAGTTGTTATTTTATAACTGGCAAAGAGCTGAAGTTTTCCGGTTACAAAGACAAAAACTTCAGCTCTAGAGCTGAAGTTTCCTAGTTAAAACATAAAAACTTAAGCTCTAGAGCTGAAGTTGTTATTTTATAACTGGCAAAGAGCTGAAGTTTTCCGGTTACAAAGACAAAAACTTCAGCTCTAGAGCTGAAGTTTCCTAGTTAAAACATAAAAACTTAAGCTCTAGAGCTGAAGTTGTTATTTTATAACTGGCAAAGAGCTGAAGTTTTCCGGTTACAAAGACAAAAACTTCAGCTCTAGAGCTAAAGTTTCCCGGTTACTAAACAAAAGCTTATAAAATAAAACTTCAGCTCTAGAGCTGAACTTCAGGTCCAACTACTAAAATGCTGAAGTTAAAACTTCAGGTCCGAAAAAACAGGTACGCTTGCAATTATTTTTGCAAAGCGGACAGAGGTTAAAATGTAGCACAAAAAGCGGGTATAGATGCAATTACCCCTTTAACATATGCGGTGTGGGCCGAAATTTAAAAAATAACTTTGTGTGGTTGCGGGACCGGTGCAGGTTAGGATTTAAAATTTGTACAAAAATTAGAGCTTTTAAGCTATTGCTAATTTTCTTCAGCCTTCGCTCTTCTTCTCTCGGCTCTTTATCTCTATGATTTTTCTGAAAATTGCAATAAGCTTTTAGTAAACAACTTTTAGCTTAAAATTTCTGATTGTTCTCTTCGTCTCCTTTGCTAGAAATACATACCTTACCGTGTTCAATTTCAACCTCAATAAATTAATAGAAAGTTTCTCAGAGCAATCGAGTAGCTCTTTATTTGTTTGATAGATCTATTTGTCCAGTAAAGCAAGTTCACGTCTCTTGTCACAGTCTAGTAATAAGATCAGGATGGTAAAAACCTTTTAAATTAAATTAATACTAAGCAGAATAATGAAAAAGGAATTTTATGAATCTCATATTTTACTACCAATTTCCCTCAAAAAAGAAAAGAATTAAAACAATTTAATTTGGTTGGGGGGGGGGGGGGTTGGTACTTTTACGGTACCTTTTTGGTACTATTTAATAGTAAAAGTTATCTTTTGACCAAAGAAAATTGGTAAAAATTCGCAAGAAACTTGCGACAAGCTACAAAAGAATTTCATTAATTTACCATGCTTGGTTATATGATGTTTAACAAAGTCACTATGAGACATCTGTTTTCCAAGTGAATTTTTGTTTTGTTGTTTCCTTCCTTATTCAGAAGAATTAAGTTTGTTTTGCTAAAACATTTTTTAGGTTTACAAGGCTGATCATTCTTATACAAGTTCAAAATCTCACAATCCAAATATCTTACTGTCCAATTCTATTCTTCATGCGGGCATGAAAATATGAAGAATTAGAATCCCCTAATTTCAACCACTGCACCCCTTGATTTTTGCTGTAGAATACTTTCCTCAACTGGTGTCCACTTCTCTAGATGCATTATAATGTACAGGATCCCTCATTTGTTCTTGGACCTGCTGGAGTATTCAGCTCCGTAATGCTATGTTGGACTTTTAAGCCATTTGGCTTTAAAGTATAAAAGTGTGAATTGGAAATTGAGGGAAATAAAATGGAGGGAAAAATAAAAATTTGAAGAAGTGAGCTTATATCTTGCACTTTGTCCCTCACCAGCTACATTTGTGTGTATATATATAGAATCACTTCTTAAAGCTCTTAAAAAGAGTTGAAGAGAATGAACTCTCGCGCCGTCGTCGTCGTTCGCTCGGCTTCGGCTTCGGCTTCGGCTTCGGATTTGTCAAATGATCGATAAGTTTATTTTTTGGATAAAATTTATTTAATTCAGAGAGCCACTTTCGCCGCAGTCCTAGCGTAACCGCGAGAGGCGGCGAAATTTCTGAACAGACACTTTTCCAGAACAGACATCACACCTCTTCCAATAATTGCCTATAAATTCAGAGGCATGACTTTGTTTTTAACACATCAAAAATACTACTGAACTTCCTTCTTTATGAAAATACTTCATTCTAATTCTCAAATACGGCTTCAGCTTCGGCTTTGGATTTGGATTTGGATTTGTCAAATGATCGATAAGTTTATTTTTTGGACAAAATTTATTTAATTCAGAGAGTCACTTTGTCCGCGGTCCTAGCGTAACCGCGGCAGGCGGCGAAATTTCTGAACAGGCATTTTTCCAGAACAGACATCACACCTCTTCCAATAATTGCCTATAAATTCAGAGGCATGGCTTTGTTTTTAACACATCAAAAACACTACTGAACTTCCTTCTTTCTAAAAATACTGCATTCTAATTCTCAAACACGGCTTCGGCTTCGAATTCGGCTTTAGATTTGGATTTGTCAAATGATCGATAAGTTTATTTTTTGGACAAAATTTATTTAATTCAGAGAGCCACTTTGGCCGCGGTCCTAGCGTAACCGCGGCAGGCGGCGAAATTTCTGAACAGGTACTTTTCCAGAACAGACATCACACCTCTTCCAATAATTACCTATAAATTCAGAGGCATGGCTTTGTTTTTAACATATCAAAAACACTACTGAACTTCCTTCTTTCTGAAAATACTGCATTCTAATTCTCAAACACGGCTTCGGCTTTGGATTTGGATTTGGATTTGTCAAATGATCGTTAAGTTTATTTTTTTGACAAAATTTATTTAATTCAGAGAGGCACTTTGGCCGGTCCTAGCGTAACCGCGGCAGGCGGCGAAATTTCTGAACAGGCACTTTTCCAGAATAGACATCACACCTCTTCCAATAATTGCCTATAAATTCATAGGCATGGCTTTGTTTTTAACACATCAAAAACACTACTGAACTTCCTTCTTTTTGAAAATATTGCATTCTAATTCGCAGTCTCTCTCTCTCAAATTCGTAAGTGTGATTTTGCTTCGTTCTTTAAGTTGGTTGGTATCCTACAGTTTGTATTGCGACTGTTGCAGGAAGGTTTATTCCATTTCATCCTAGGAGGATTTAATCCATTACCTTGGCAACGAGTGAGAGGGTTAAAATTCCTTAAGGACGCACAAGCAAATTGTGGACTCGGAATATCTTTTTAATCTCTACCGTTTTTCTAGTTTCTTTTATTCTTCTAACAGTTTTCTAGTTTTGTGTTTAACACAGTAGCATTCACAAGCTCAAGGAATTTTATACTAACGTTTCTGTGTTGAATTATATACTAAACTATTTTCTATACTGCATTGGAGACTAAAGCCTTAGTGCTTTCTACTCCAATAATTGTTCTGTTCAGTTTAAAGTATATAAAAACTTTGACGGAATAATAAACGTATGGGTTTGAAGTATATAAAAACTTTACCATTATTACGTGTTTTCTGTTTGGTTTTGTATTCAGTTTGAAGATATCAAACATTCACTGTTTTAACAAAGTTCTATTTTGTTTCTAACTCTACAGAAACATGACGAATGAAAATCAAACTAATGGAAATATTGCGGGGACGGGTGCTATTGTTACGAGTGATGCTGCTTCGTCAAGCCGTTCTACTCCTGCTCATGCTATGGCACCAGCAGAAAAATGCGGAAAGTATTCCGGTATTGACTTCAAACATTGGCAAATGAAGATGCTCTTCTATCTTACTACGTTGAGTTTGCAACATTTCATCAAGGAGGATCCTCCGGTCTTGGTAGAAAGTACTCCGGATGATGAACGACTTGTTGTAACTGAAGCATGGAAGCATTCTATTTTCTTGTGAAAAAACTACATTTTGAGTTGTTTGGAAGATGGCTTGTACAATGTCTATAGCGTCATGGAAACTTCAAAAGCATTATGGAAAATGGCATTATTCACCAAATAACTGCCCCTTACTCTCTACAATCTAATGGAATTGCGGAGAGAAAGAATCGAACGTTGAAAGAGATGATGAATGCGTTGTTGATAAGTTCTGGTTTACCACAGAACTTGTGGGGGGAAGCTATACTTACAGCTAACCGAACAATCAAGTGCCTCATAGTAAAACACAATCCATTCCCTATGAAAAATGGAAAGGAAGGAAACCCAGCTTGAAATACTTCAAAGTGTGGGGGTGTTTAGCTAAGGTACAAGTTCCTAAACCTAAAAGGGTTAATATAGGTCCAAAAACGGTTGATTGTGTATTTATTGGATATGTAACCAATAGCAAGGAATATCGTTTTCTGGTTCATAAGTCAGAAAATCCCGAGATTCACGTTAATACGATAATAAAATCAGATAATATTGAATTCTTTGAAACTATTTATCCGTATAAAAAGGAAAGTGAAGTGACCTACCAAAAGTCAAAACGGCCTTGGGAGGAAATAACAGATGGTATGCCTAATGAGGAAAATCCGAGAAGAAGTAAACGTCAACGGACATCAACTTCATTCGGTCCAAATTTTCTGACTTTTCTGTTAGAAAATGAGCCTCGTACCTTCAAGGAAGCAATGTCTTCCTCAGAGGCACAATATTGGAAAGAAGCTGTCAATAGTGAAATAGAATCCATATTGAGCAACCATACTTGGGAATTGGTTGATCTTCCTCCAGGTAACAAAACGTTGGGTTCTAAATGGATTTTCAAGAAGAAAATGAAAGACGATGGTACTATTGACAAATACAAGGCAAGACTTGTTGTCAAAGGATTTAGACAACGAGAAGGTCTTGACTATTTTGACACATACTCGCCGGTAACAAGAATTACATCCATTCGGATGCTAATAGCGTTAGCCGCCTTGTATGATCTTCAAATCCATCAAATGGATGTAAAAACAGCCTTCTTAAATGGTGATTTAGAGGAAGAAATCTACATGGACCAACCCGAGGGGTTTGTGGTTCCGGGAAAAGAAAAGAAGGTGTGTCGACTTGTTAAGTCTCTTTATGGACTAAAACAAGCACCCAAGCAATGGCATGCGAAATTTGACCAAACAATGTTGTCAAATGGCTTTAAGATTAATGAATGTGATAAATGTGTTTACATTAAGAACGTTCCAAATCATATAGTCATTGTTTGCTTATATGTTGATGATATGCTAATAATGAGCAAAGACATTGCCGACATTCAAGCTACTAAGCGCATGCTTGCTAGTAAGTTTGATATGAAAGACTTAGGAGTTGCCGATGTAATTCTAGGAATTAAAATCAAGAGGACTCCTCAGGGTCTAGCTTTGTCTCAATCACATTACGTGAAAATGGTACTTGAAAAATTCAAACACTTGGAATTTAGAAGTGCAAGAACTCCAATTGACTTAAATCATCATCTTATAAAGAATAAAGGTGAAAGTACGTCTCAATTGGAGTATGCTCGTGTGTTGGGAAGCTTAATGTACATCATAAACTGTACACGACTTGATATAGCCTGTGCAATAAGTAAACTTAGTCGATTCACAAGTAATCCCAACAAACATCACTAGGTGGCAATGAAACAAGTTCTGGGATATTTGGAATATACCCAAGACTACGCTTTACACTACAATAAATATCCTGCAGTTATCGAAGGATATAGTGATGCAAATTGGATAACCGGCTCAACAGAAACAAAGTCCACAAGTGGATATGTTTTTACTGTTAGTGGAGGAGTAGTATCTTGGAAGTCTTCCAAACAGACATGTATCGCTCGCTCTACAATGGAATCAGAGTTTTTGCATTGGATAAAGCCGGTGAAGAAGCTGAGTGGCTTCGAAATTTCTTAGAAGATATTCCGTTATGGCCAAAACCTTTGGCTCCTATTTGCATACATTGCGATAGTGAGGCTGCAATAGGAAGGGCAAGGAGCGTTATGTATAACGGAAAGTCTCATCATATACGACGAAGACATAACACCGTTAGATAACTACTTTCTAGTAGAATTATCACTATTGATTATGTAAGATCAAATGATAATGTGGCGGATCCGCTTACAAAAGGCTTAACTAGAGAGGGATTTGAGAAATCATCTAAGGGAATGGGACTATGGCCGAGGACAAGTCAACATGGCGGTAACTCTACCTAGAATTTTGGATGTTCTGATATCTAGTTCAAGGAGCTCAAACAAAGTTGTGATTGACCGGTTCAACATTGTCAAAGTAAAATCTTTGGTCCCTTCTCGTGATGAAGACAATGTTCAGTAACAAGGATAGAACTTTACATGTTCTTTTATGATTACCTAAGTTTGATGTGTTAGTTATCAAATAGTGTCAATCTAAAGGATTACACGTTTAGGAATCACCTATGTAAGTGTGAAGTGGAAGTCGCTTCAATGAGAATTTCGTAAGGCCAATTCTCTACGCACTTCTGAGACCAGGCGGTGTTCATGGCTGAAACAAACACAACAATGAGAACCAAAATACGGTTAAGGGTTGGTTGTGTTACATATGGTTGTCTAGGTATACACTAAAGTTCGACGGTTCAAAGATATCAAATCTACCGATTGACCGAGTATATCCGACATATGTTCACTACGAAAAGTTCAAAGGGAAACCTACTTATCCAGATGCAATTAATCCTTACTTGCAAATAACACATCTTTCATCTATGATCTTTTTTGATACATCCATTCTTATTTATGTGGGGGATTGTTGGACTTTTAAGCCATTGAGCTTTAAAGTATAAAAGTGTGAATTGGAAATGAAGGGAAATAAAATGGAGGGAAAAATGAAAATTTGAAGAAGTGAGCTTATGTCTTGTACTTTGTCCCTCATTGGTGAGGGACAACTACATTTGTGTGTGTATATATAGAATCACTTCTTAAAGCTCTTAAAAGGAGTTGAAGAGAATGAACCCTCGTGCCGTCGTCGTCGCTCACTCGGCTCGGCTTCGGCTTTGGCTTTGGATTTGGATTTGTCAAATGATCGATTGATAAGATTATTTTTTGGACAAAATTTATTTAATTAATTATTTAATAATTAATTAAATACCAGATCACTGCTGAGGATTCAGAAATATAGTTTAGCCGTAGTCCTGGTGTAACCGCAGTAGGACCGTGGCAGAACTCTTCTATAGGTTCAGAGAGCCACTTTGGCCGCAGTCCTAGCGTAACGGCGGTAGGACCGCGGCAGGCGGCCAAATTTCTGAACAGACACTTTTCCCGAACAGACATCACACCTCTTTCAATAATTGCCTATAAATTCAGAGGCATGACTTTGTTTTTAACACATAAAAAACACTACAAAACTTTCTTCTTTCTAAAAATACTGCATTCTAATTCGCAGTCTCTCTCTCTCAAATTCGTATGTGCGATTTTGCTCCGTTCTTTAAGTTCATTGGTATCCTGCAGTTTGTATTGCGACTGTTGCAGGAATGTTTATTCTGTTTTATCCTGGGAGGATTTAATCCATTACCCTGGCAATGAGTGAGGGGGTTAAAATTCCTTAAGGACGCACAAGTAAATTGTGGGCTCGGAATATCTTTTTAATCTCTACTATTTTTCTAGTTTCTTTTATTCTTTTAACAGTTTTATGGTTTTGTATTTAACACAGTAGCGTTCACATGCTACAGTCAATCCTCTGTGAATTCCCACAATAGCCAAATTCTGCCCCTAACATAGCAGGCATATTTTGGACACCATTCCCATCCAGTTTTAATTCTTTTTATTATCTGGCCAGCCTTATGTTACATACTCTATGCTCTAATACTGCAACTATTGTGGAATTTTGTGGGTTAACTAGCATACAATCTCACACAAACCAAATAGAGAAGAAAAATCAACACAAGGATTTAACGAGGTTCGGCTAAGCCTAATCCTCGGAGCAAAAGAAGGGAGAGTTTTCCTCTATTAATGAGAAGAAAACCACAATACAATCTATAGAATCCCCAACTACAACCCCTATATATAGATCCCAAAAGGTCCCAAACATATATGAGAAAGGTTTCCCAATTTGACAAGGACTATAGGTTTTCCTTTCCCAACTCATTAGGACGATGAGTTTTTCTAAACCTATAGGGACTATGGGTTTCGTAAAAATAGAAGAAAGTAATTCAAGCCACAAATAACAAATCTTCCCCTTGGCTTGAATTCTCTTCATCAACAGGAACAACGTCTCTCTACCTTGCCCTCGGCCCTCGCAAGGGCTCTATCCATTTTTGCACACATCAACCAAGTCTAGGCAACACCTAAAATTGTTAAGAGACTCAATCTCTTTAGGCATAGCACTAATCCGCCGATTTGGTTCTATACTCGAAATAACTTCTAGATAGATATAACACTCAAACGCATCAACGGTCTCTGCAATAGCCAAAGGAAATCCCACTGGATTCGTATATCCAAGAAGATTCTCATCAACTACGTTTGCAAACCTTTGCGGTCGGTTGATCACTTTCTTCTCTCTGCCTGTTGCAATGCTATATGGTTGTTGTTGCGCAGATGCACCAACATTATCATCTTAATCAATATTTTGCACCTCCTCCACTCCTCTACTTTAGAACTACTAGGCTGAGCAAGTGGAGATTCAATTTCTAGCTCTATGCGGTCACTGACACCACGATATGTTTCTGCTATTGCCTTCTCCCTCTGACTGTCCAGTGAGGCAGATTCATTGAATGTTAAATCCCTACTAATAATTAGCCCTGGAGTCTTTTGATCTGTGCACCACAACTTTCACTCCAGTTGCAGACCTTAGAAATATGCACTTCTTTGCCCTCGGCTCAAGTTTTCCATCCCACACATGAGCATAAGCAGGACAACCAAATATCCTTAAATTTGAATAATTAGCAGGCGAACCGGACTATACCTCAAAAGGAGTTTTGAACTCAATAGTTGTGGATAGAGATCTATTTACCAAATAGCAAGTTGTATCGATTGCTTTAGCCCAAAAAATAGTTGCTAACACAAGAGTGTGAAAGCATGCTTCGTGCCCTATCACAAAGCGTTCTATTCATACATTCTGCAACACCATTTAGTTGTGGTGTTCTGACACATGTTCGGTGTCTCACTATACCCTCCTTGCTGCAGAAATTATCAAACTCATAATTGCAAAATTCCAACCCATTGTCAGTTCAAAGACGCTTAACCTTTCTTTCCATCTTCCTCTCAACCATCGTCTTCCATTTAACAAATGTCGAAAATGCCTCATCTTTTATTTTCAGAAAATACACTCACACCATCATTAAGTAATCATCAATCAAATTCATAAAATACCCTGCACTACTCTTGGAGGGAAATCTGTTTGGACCACACAAGTCAGGGTGTATATAATCTAACATGTCTAAGGTCTTGTGCTCGACCTTCTTGATGAAATTTACCCTTGTCTGTTTACCAAGCACACAATGCTCACAAAAATTCAAAACTTGATTTTTGTACCTATTCAGCAAATTCTGCTTACTCAACAAAGACAATCTATTATCACTCATATGGCCAAGTTGCAAGTGTCACAACTGAGACTGATTCAGATCACTTTTCCTAGAAGCTACAACAGCTTCCCCTTCAACTACACTGGCCTGAAGATGATACAATTTAGAATGTAGTTTACCCTTTATGAGTATATGGAGACTTTTCACACTTTAAGTATTCCATTCTCAGAGTGAAATTTATACCCTTGATTATCCAAAGTCAAAAGAGGAATTAATTTTTTCTTTATCCGAGGAACATGCCAACACTCAATGTTTCTGATAATTCCATCAAACATTCTCAATTTGATGTTACCAACACCCCCTACTGGTAATGGATTATCATCTCCCATATAGACAGCCCCACTCATTTCTTTGTGAGTTGCAAACCAATTCTTGCATACACATATGTGGAAAGTAGCACCAGAATCAAGAACCCAAGAATATTGCCCATGACTAGAACTCATAGCACAAACTTCCTTTACATAATCACTATCATCAGAATTATTGCCAGTGTCAATAATATTTGCCGAATTATCTATTTTCTGCTTCCCTCTTTTCTCCTTCAGCTTAGGACAATCTCTTTTGTAGTGACCTTACTCCCCGCACTCATAACAATTTTGCTTCCTTACTCTAGACTTTGATCTTGCGATTGACTTTTTCCTGTTGAAGTCCTTTTGTTATGTTCTTCCTCTAATCACAAGACCTCGCCCTCAATTCTGTTGTCTGGAAAGCTCTTTTTCAACTCTTTAGATTTTAGTGCATTACTAACTTCTTCTAGTGAAATGCTATCTTTCCCATATAGCAGTGTATCGGCATAAGTATCATAAGACTGTGGTAAATAACATAACACAATCAAGTCCTGATCCTCACTCTCAATTTTGGTATCCACATTCTTCAGGTCCATTATAATTGAATTAAACTCATCAAAGTGAGTTTTAACAGGTGTACCTTCGTTTATACGGAGATTGTACAACCTCTTTTTCAGGTAAAGGCGGTTTGTCAGCGATTTCTTAGAATACATATCTTCCAGCTTCTTCCATGTCGTTGCTGCAGAAGTTTCTTCACCAATTTCTCGAAGAACGCTATCTATAACGCTCATGAAGATCGTACTCAAAGCCCTCTCCTTCAGGTCTTCCTTCTTTGTCTCTTTCATATCTTCCAGAAAATTCTAATCAATTGCTTTCCATAATCCTTGTAACACCAGGGACGATTTCATCCTAATCTTCCATAGACTGAAACTAGAACCTCCGTCAAATTTCTCTACTTTGTACTTTGTTGAAGATGATGAAGACATCTTAACCCTAAATTATCTGTAGAAACCCGAACCTTGCTCTGATACCAATAGTTGCGAAATATCGTGGGTTAACTAGTACACAATCTAACACAAAACAAATAGAGAAGAAAATCAATACAGGATTTAACGAGGTTCGGCTAAGCCTAATCCTCGAGGCAAAAGAAGAGAGTGTTTTCCACTATGAATGAGAAGACAAGTACAATACAATCTATAGAATCCCCAACTACAACCCCCATATATAGATCCCAAAAGGCCTCAAACATATATATGAACATGATTTTCCAATTTGACAAGGACTATAGATTTTTCTTTCCCAACTCTATTAAGACAATGAGTTTTTCTAAACCTATAGGGACTATGAGTTTCCTAAAAATAGAAGGAATTAATTCAAGTCATAAATAAAAGCAACTAATACTACATTATTTTCTCTAAGGAACACCTTGTTAAAGCCCCTTACATTCCCTGTCCTACTTGGCGAGTCCATGCTCCAACAATCCAAATGAAGGTTAGGTTATTTGATCCACCAGAACATTTTAAAGTAAAAATGAGCTCCTGAACACTTCGTTTATGTCATCCATACTGTTGAATCTAACAAAAAAATACCCATCAGTACGATAATATAACTTGGGCACGGTTGGCAGAAAATTCCTATGAAATGCTCCAAAGCTCCAACTGTAGGGGCACTCTCCAACAAAAACAACAACAACCCAGTATAATCTCATTTAGTGGGGTCTGGTGAGGGTAGTGTGTACGCAGACCTTATAGGGAAGCTATTTCCAAATAGACCTTCGGCATCCTTCCCTCAAAGAACTTCCCACCTTACTCTTGGGGGTATAGCTTAGGGTATAGCTTTAGCTGCAAAGAGATTAGACCTTTTATTTACCTTCAACTGGAGATGCAACTTCAGCCCCAGTTTGCTGTAATTGTGAATCTTTTTCCCTTGAGGCATTAACAGACTTTGGAATAGACCTATCCTGTGTTGCAATAGGCCTAGCTACTATTACTTGTTCCAGCAGTCGAAGCAGTCTTCCGTTTTCTGTAATTTCAGCTTTGATTGGCTTTGGAATAGCCTTCTCTTTAGTTGCAATAGGCCTACCATCGCTCGTTCCAGCAGCTGGGAGGTGTGTGAAAAGAGTCCTTACGACTCTAGAATGGCGGCTATTGTTCCATTTCAGAGATCTCATGTATTTCCAGACTTTCCCAGATCCAGATTCCTTTTCATTTTCTTTCTCTGTCTTGTTGTTGGTTCTTATTTCCGGTCTTTTTTGGCCTTCCTCAAAACATTTCTGGTAGGATGCGCACTATAGTATTGTTACCTTATCGTGCGCCTAGAGAGAGAAAGTATCTACTGGTTGCGTCTTAAAAAAGGCGTAGTTATTGTTGTTGTCTTCATGTCTTGTATTTATGCATTGTGTGCTTATTTTACATAAGACCAACATTTGCTTGGAGTTAATTCCTCAAATGGTTGGTCATCTAAGTTATAGAAATTATTCAGTAAATTAATTTTTGTATTTTCTGAGATAGTATGCCCATAGTCGCTATAATATAAATATTGCCATCCAAGGAATTAACTCTCTTTCCTTGCTCTCCTTTACTTTCTTGGAACTATGTTGGGGTAGCATAAAATATTCAATAATTCCTTGCAGTAGGTCACATCGAGATTGATAAATCTTTGTTTTAATAAAATCAAATCGCTTATGAGGTTTTCTCTTTTCATTTCCCCGGTGGTGTGTTTTGTTCCTAGTTTATGTTACTATATAAAAAAATTCAATCTTGAGAGAATGAAATATCTCTATAAATGGGCAAGTAGGCGATCTTCTTAAAATGACATCAGAGAGTATTCCGTTTAAGAATTTTAAGTTTCATTTATTTGCTAAAACCACGTGATTAAATTCATGTATGCACCACACTATCTCCAATCTACGTTCTTTCCTGGTACTCTTTGATGTATCATGATTTTATCTCTCTGATATAGCTAAACAAACAACAACAACTACTACTACTCAGTCCCAAATAATTTGGGATTGGCGATATGAATCATCATTTCATCATTATTACCAAAATAACTCCGATATAGGTAAAATGCTAAAATTTTATGTAAAAGATAATGTTGAACTACTAGTTAGTTATTATAGTTATGCATACATTGTTGAAACGTGTACTAATGAGAATTTGGATATTGCCTCTATCCCAAATTGTAATTTTCAGGGTAGCTTGCAAACTCGTCAATACTAGACCATGAGGAGTGTTGGTAGATCTGGTGTAGTTACAATTAGTATTTGTTCGGTAATGTTGTGGATGAAATTCTAGGGTGCTTGCCTTTGAAAGATGCAGTGAAGACCATTATCTTGTCAAAAGACTGGAGGTACAAATGGGTAACACGTCAAGAACTTGATTTTAGTGATGAGTTTTTCAAGTCTTTCAAAGCAAATCAGATGCCAAGGCAAACATTTACCAAGTTCTACTACTCCATAGAGGACCAATACTAAAGTTTAAACTTGGAGGCGACTTGAAAAGTTGTTCGGATATTGATCATTGGATACTCTTATTGTCAAAGAAAAATATTGAGGAATTCACCCTTTACATGTGGGCGGACAACAAATATTATTTACCTTCTCAATTGTTTACATTCCAGCAAATAGAAGTTAATGAACCCTCCATCCGGTTTCAAAGGGTTTGAGAAGCTTATTAGTCTTGATTTTCAGCATGTCACCTTTGTTCCAACAACATTCACGGATTTCATCTCCAAATGCACATCACTTGAAAGATTAATGTTGCGTTGGTGCATAGACTTTGACACCCTTGAAATTGATGCCCCTAATCTCAAATTCTTTGATTTTACTGGAGAATCAAAATCCATTTGCTTCAAGAATGCTCCTATGCTTGAAAATGTTTCTGTGTATCTTTCTATTTCACTGAGTCTTGCCTTATACATCTCATGTTTGTTCTAATCTTACAAAATTCTTCCATTACATGCCTTCCATGAAGGAACTGGATCTATGTGATTCTAAATTAGAGGTAATGCACGTTTATGATACTATATATTATATTCTAATGAAGCTTTCTATCTCTAACGAATTTTTGACTTGCGTCTAGTACTTGATGATGGGTGGTGTACCAGAGAGTCCCCCAAATGCTCTGAACTATATTAAATCTCTCAGAATGTCGGGCATGTCTTTCAGAAACGTTGAGGTGGTTTCAGGTGCTGTTTACTTGATTACAAGCTATCCCAAATTACAAGAGCTTACAATTGATTGTACGGTAAGTAATCTGCTTTTTTCTTATTAATGTTATCAAATCTGGTTTCCTCATTTGGACTCGCCTAACCATTCCTTGATAATCTATTAGGTTTCAATGGGAAACGTTGTGGAACCTGTTGTACAATTCTTACGAGTCCAATCAATATTGTGTGGTGTTGCAAAGCTGCTTCAAAGAGTGGAAATGAGTTATTTTACTGGTGCTGAGGTGGAAATGGAATTTGCTAGAGTTATATTGGCATCAACACATGTACTCGGGGAGATTTTAATTTGGAATATTGCGCATCACTTTCTTCAAAGTACACAGTGATGAGATGAAACAGTTTCGCCGAGTATAACCCAATGTCAAGGACGTCTCAATAAAATTCGTGGCCTAAAGCCTAATTTTAATAAGGGATCTCTTTTTTTTTCTTTTTTTCTTTTGTTTATACTGTAGCTATCTTACAAAATGTAACACTAATATTTACTTTGGTTTTTTCCTTTCTTTTTGTCTGTAATTTAGTTAATTTACAAAATATAATATGTAGTACTAATATTTATATTGGTAAGAAAATTCAAGTTACTAAGATGTTAGCCACGTATTTACAATGTGTTACCATGGATCTTATTGTAAAAAATATTTTTTGCCAATATGAAAATTTGAGTATCTTAATTCATAGTTCTAAAATATTTCTATTTTTAAACATAGACAATCTTTATTTCTACTTTTACAAGGAGTTTATATAAACTTCAATAATATCTAAGAAAAATAAGATAGAAAATTCACAATTATTTTTGGGGCCCCAAAATTTAGGGGCCTAAAGCAAATGCTTTACTAGCCCAATGTTAGAATCACACTTGAAGTTTTCACAGAAGAAGATTGTGTTACTTGAACCCGAAGAAGTCTTGGATTAAGTGCGATGACTTTGCTTATTATTTTTACTTGGTCTACTCCATGTTCTTTCCTAATACTCTCTCATCTTTATGTTGCAATTGCTAATAGTTGCATGGTTATGGAGACGTATCAAGATTTTTTATTCATGGCAAGTCTTTTGGATAGTCTTTATATAGTAACTTTAATGTGGTTGCTGAAGGCTGATAGTTCATTTGTTATGTTCAATTTGTTAACATTCCTGATGTTAGTTTCCACAAGTGTTAGCAAAGTCGCTAGTATTATACCATGAGGATTTCTAGAGAATATATATACCAGGTGCTTGTCTTTTGCGAGCTATAATGAGAAGGACCAGTGTCTTGTCAAAAGACTGGAGATACAAATGGGTAAGGCGCCCAAAACTCGAGTTTGGTAATCACGAATTTGAGTATTTCCCTTAAAAAACTAATTTACAAACGTACCTGCTACTATACTCCGTGAAGAAATAATACTGACGTTTAGACTATGCAACCTGGAAGAGTTGTCCCTAAGAGAAAGGTGTCAGGGAGCATATTCTACAATTCATAAAACCTCAAGAAAACTCTGTTGGGTTTTTAAATATTAATGAGGCTTAAAAGAGAGTGACCGAGGAATGGAGGGAAATAAAAATTTTAAGTTACCCCCTTGACGAAGGAACATTGTCCCATATTGAAAGAGGAAGAGTTTTTTATGGGTATATAAGCAATTGCTCTTCTTCTAGCTCTTAAAGAGTTGAGAAGAAGGCAAGCCTCGGGCCGTCGTCGTTGTCGACGACGCTCGTTCGTCTTCGGCTTCGGATTTGGTCAAATGATTGATTGATTTATTTTTGGACCAAATTTATTTTATAATAGTAAAATATTAATAGAAATATTATCAATTATTTATTTTAATAACAGAATATTAATATTAAATCTAATCCATTTTTTCAGTTGTATAACTAAAAATTAAACTACCCTCCTCAATTTTTCCTCTTTATTGTTGAGTAAATAGCCATTTATGTTATGTCATTTATGTTGTGGTTGTCTTGCATGAACAGTCATTCTGAAGAGTTGCACATCTTCAGATTCCAGTCAAACTTTGGCTATAAATACAAGACTATTTTGTAGAAAAATGTTACCTCACCGAGGGCCTTTTCAAGCTGATGTAATGGTTGTTGAAAATAATAATAAAATATCAGCTTCGTCTTACTTACTTGAGTCACATAAATTATGGCATATACGTTTGGGTCATGTCAATTATAAAACCTTGCGGAAAGTGATTAATTTTGAAGTATTATCTAAGTTTGAATGTGACAAATCAAAATGTCAAATATGTGTGGAATCTAAGTATGTTAAACATCCTTATAAGTCAGCTGAAAGGAATTCAGATCCTTTAGACTTAATTCACACAGTTATTTGCGATATAAAGTCAATACCATCTCGTGGTGGAAAGAAGTATTTCATACCTTTTATTGACGATAGTACTAGATATTGCTATTTGCTTACCTCATAGTAGCGATGAAGCAACAGACGTATTCAAACAATACAAAAATAAAGTTGAAACGCAACTTAACAAGAAAATTAAAATGATAAGAAGTGATAGGGGTGGTGAATATGAATTTTCTTTTGAACAAATATCTTTAGAATATGGAATTATTCATCAAACAACGGCCCTTTACACGCCCTAATCCAATGGGATTGCAGAAAGAAAGAAATCGCTCATTAAAGGAGATGATGAACACATTATTGATAAGTTTTGGTTTGCCACATAACTTGTGGGGGGAAGCCATTCTTACGGCTAGCCGAATACTAAATCAAGTACCCCATAGGCAAACACAATTCATTCCATATGAAAAATGAAAAGAAAGGAAGCCCACTTTGAATTATTTTAAAGTGTGGGGGTGTTTGGCAAAAGTGCAAGTTCCTAAACCCAAAAGGGTAAAAATAGGATCGAAAACCGTTGATTATGTTTTCATAGGATATGCGACTAATAGTAAAGCATATTGATTTCTAGTTCATAAATCAGATTATTCCGACATTCATAATGATATAGTTATAGAATCAGATAATGCTGAGTAATTTGAAAATAAATATCCTTATAAAAAGGAATATGGGTCGATTGGTGAATGATCTAAACGACCTCGGGAAGAAACAAAAGAAAGTGCACTTAATCAGGAGGATCCAAGATGTAGTAAATGCCGAAGAACGTCAACTTCATTTGGACCGGATTTTATGACTTTCTTATTGGATAATGAGCCTCAAACATTTAAAGAAACTATGTCTTCTTCGGAATCACTATTTTGGAAAGAGGCAGTCAATAGTGAAATAGAATCCATATTGAACAACCATACGTGAAAATTGGTTGATCTTCCTCCTGCAAATAAAACGTTAGGTTCTAAATGGATCTTTAAGAGGAAAGTGAAAGATGATGGCACTATTGAAAAATTTAAGGCAAGACTTGTGGTCAAAGGGTATAGACAATGAGAAGGTCTTGACTATTTCGATACATACTCTCCAGTTACAAGAATTACGTCCATACGAACATTAGTAGCGTTCGCTGTAGTTTATGGTCTTGAAATTCATCAAATAGATGTTAAGACAACCTTCTTAAATGGAGAGTTGGAGGGAGAAATTTACATGGAATAACCTGAAGGGTTTGTGGTTCAAGGTAAAGAAAAGAAGGTATGTAGACTTGTTAAGTCCCTTTACGGACTAAAACAAACATCCAAACAATTGCATCCAAAATTTGACCAAATAATATTGTCAAATGGTTTTAAAATAAATGAATGTGATAAATGTGTGTACATTAAAAATGTTCCAAATCACATGGTCATTGTTTGATTATATGTGGATGATATGATGATAATGAGTAATGACATTTCCAACGTAAATGCGACTAAGCGCATGCTAACTAGCAAGTTTGATATGAAAGACTTGGGAGTTACTGATTTAATTATAGGAATTAAGATGCATAAGACTTCTCAAGGTCTGGCATTGTCACAATCTCATTATATTAAGACAATACTTGAAAAATTCAAGCATTTGGGCTTTAAAGTTGTAAAAACTTCAATTGACGTGAATCTTGCATTAGCAAATAACAAAGGCCAAAACATATCACAATTGGATTATGCTCGTGTGTTGGGTTGCTTAATGTACATAATGAATTGTACATGACCAGATATAGCTTGTGCTATAAGTAAATTGAGTCGATATACGAGAAATCCAGGTCAATCTCATTGGATGGCCATAAAACGAGTTTTGGGGTATTTAGTACATACCCAGGACTTTGCTTTGCACTACAGTAAATATCCTACAGTCATTGAGGGATACTGTGATGCAAATTGGATCACCAGATCAACTGATTCCAAGTCCACAAGTGTATATGTATCGCTAATGGTAGAGGAGTAGTATCTTGGAAGTCGTCCAAACAAACTTGTATTGCCCGCTCTACAATGGAGGTTGAATTCATAGCCTTAGATAAAGCCGGAGAAGAAGCTGAATGGCTCCGGAATTTCTTGAAAAATATTCCATTTTGGCCCAAAATGTTGGCACCACTATGCATACATTGCGATAGTCAAGCGGCAAATGGAAGGGCTGGGAGCGTTATGTATACCGGTAAATCTTGTCATATACGACAAAGACATAAAACCGTTAGTCAATTACTCTCTAGAGGAATTGTCACGATTGATTATGTAAAGTCAAGTGATAATGTGTCAGATTCACTTACAAAAGGCCTAACGAGAGAGGTAGTTGAGAAATCATCAAGGTGAATGGTACCGTGGCCGAGAACAAGTCATAGAAGATTGGAGATCCCAAGTTCGAGGAGATCAAATAAAGTCATTAATGATGGTTCAACATTGTCAACTAAACTTTTGGTCCATTCTCGTGATGAGACAATGTTCAAGTACCAAGGATAAATCATTAAGGCTTTTCAATGATTTCTAAATTTGATACGGGGTATATCAAATAGTGTATCTACGGGATGACACGTTTAGGAATCACCTATGTAAGTGTGAAGTGTTAGCCGCTTCAAAGAGAACTTTGTAAGGCCAGTTCTCTATGCACTTATAAAACCAGGCAGACGGTTAAGGGTTTGTTGTGTGGCTTATGGTTATCTAGGTATACACTAAAGTTTGATGGTTCAAAGATATCAAATCTACCGATTGATCGAGTATATCCGACATAAATTCACTACGAAAAGTTCAAAGGGAAACCTACTTATCCAGATACCATTAATCCTTGCTTGCGAAGCACACAGTTTTTCATGCATACTTTCGTGATATAGCCACTCCCCATTTATGTGGGGGATTGTTGGGGTTGTTAAGCATTAATGAGGCTTAAAAAAGATTGAATGGGAAATGGAGGAAATAAAAATTTTAAGTAAAATTTTGAGTTTTCCCCCTTGGCAAAGGGATATTGTCCCATATTGGAAGATGAATAGATTTTTATGGGTATATAAGCAATTGTCCTTCTTCTAGCTCTTAAAGAGTTGAGAATAAGGCAAGCCTCGCACCGTCGTCGTGTTCGCTCGCTCGGTTCGGCTTCGGCTTCTGTTTCGGCTTCGGATTCAGATTCAGATTTGGTTAATTGATTGATTAATTTTTTGAACCAAATTTATTTGTTAATAGTAAAAATATTAACAAAAATGTTATTAAATATTTGTTTTAATAGCATAATATTAGTATTAAAATAAATGTTAATATTAAATCCAATCAGTTTTTCAGGTGTGTAACTGAAAATTAAACTACCCTCTTCAATTTTTCCTCTTTATTGTTGAGTAAATAGGCATTTATGTTATGCATTTATATTGTGGTCGTTTTGCATAAACAGACATTTTGAAGAGTAGCACCTCTTCAGATTCTAGCCTAACTTTAGCTATAAATACAAGACTATTTTTGATCAAAATTTTCATACCATTTTCTGAGTTTCTCTTCCTTCTTCTACATATTTTAAACATCAAACAAAGAAATAGTAAGTGTGATTTGCTGCCGAACTTTGTTCGCTGAAACACTGGGGTTTGAAGTACCACTACACCGGTGTGTAATTCGTTCGATCCTGGGAGGAAATAATCCATAATCTTGGGTATTAGGAGGGGATTAAATTCTTTAAGGAAGCACTGTGAATTCAGTGGGCTCGAATTGATTTTTGTTATTTTGTTTACATTTCTGTTTATGTTAATTTATATTTTTCAGGATTATTTTACAAATATAGTTTACTAAAAAACTAGTATGGTGGTATGAAGCTGCTTCAAAAAGTATGTATGTTCCGGATTTGGGGATGATCTTCAGCCACCAATGGAATTTTTCGAGATTTATAGTTATCTGCACTTGAAGAAATCTATATTTAGAATCACACATTTTTCGTTGAACGGCTTACGCTGATGATCCATAAGATGAAACAATTTCTTCGTGCATCACCCAACATTAAGTTGTAACGATCCGGCCAATCATTTTATGTATTTAATCTCCGTTCCTCTATTGATGTTTTTCATATGTGTGTTATAGATTTGGTTTCGGGAATGCTTGAGAGTAATTTGAAATATTTAGTATCTTTTTGGAAGCTTAAGTAGTGATAGTTGATTAAAGTTTGACTTTTGAGTAAATGACTTTGGATTGGTGATTTGATGGTTCCAATAGAATCGTATCATATTTTTCAACTTATGAGTATATTAAGATTTGGATTTAGAGGTTCCTTTTTGCTGTATTTGTCGGAAGTTGGCAACTTGATACTAGGAGTTGACTTTGATATTATCATGTTCCCATTGGTGTCTCGAACTTTGGATCGATTTATTTAGGGGAAATTTTCGTAACTGCAATTTTGATAAGAGTATATTCCATTATCTACAACTATTATTGGATTCACGTTTTGTACAATATAAGTGCGCCAATAAATGTGGTAGAATTCCTATAATTAAGGAAATCAACTAGCAATCAAATAATATCACAATAATGCAAATCTAAATTATCTCCATTCTGTTAAGAATATTCCATTCTTCGTGTACTGATACAGCTCGCATTTATGATTCATCATGAGTTATCATATCAAAAGAAATATTTAATCTAAGTAGTATTTGAACTTTTTTTTTAATTGAAGACATATATTAAAAACACATAGTAAGAGTCATTACATAATTCATTACATATAGGAACTATTTTAGGACACATAGTTCCTAGCTTGTCCCTTTCCGAAATAGAAATAACAAAACTAGGAGGAATTAGATAAATCATTAAGCTACTTCCAAGGATTGGTAAGATGCTTTCGTTCTTTGCCATTGAGTCAGCTGCCTGGTTAGCCTCTCTATAGACGTGTTATAGTAGTAGATCCCCTGCTCTACTCAATAGGTAATCGCAGCAAACTCAACCTTACACAATGGTAGGAAGAGCGGGCGCTAAAACTTTTACTCGAATAGTGGTATCGGGGTCGATTTTTCACAGGGAGCTTGGAATGGAGTTGTGTATTTGTATAGACTAAGAATGTGTTTGTGCTTTTAATTACACTTCTAACATTTTTGGGTTTTCTTTTATCAACTACTATTATCAACTAAGGGTAAGACTAAATATGCTAAAGAAATATTTTCGAAGTTGTAATTAAGATAGAGAAAGGCACTAGGGTCATGGCATCACCTAGGTGGTTAACTAACGGGTAGAAACTACTAATAATAGATTGCCATATTTGGGATCAATGTTATAACCGTTGCACAATTGTACCTACTTTCACACCTCTCGGTAGAGAGAGAGATTTTGCCCAATTGACTCTCTCGAGACCAATTGGGTAGGACAATTAGACCAAGCAACTAGGGTTCAAGTAGGGTGATTACTCTATCGAGATTTAACCCGTTAATTGGGACTACCATTTCTCATGGGTCCATCCCAATTCCTTGTTGTGTCAATTTTGGGGTCATAGACTCTCTTTCTCAAGAAGAGTCAAGATCCACTAAGCTAGAATCAATGTTTGCAACCACCAATCCTTAATTAAAGCATGAAATTAACCCAAATAATAAACATCCAATATCAATATATCATTAAGAAGCAACACCCATCAATTACCCATACTAGGGTTGAGCCACAACTCTAGCTAATGGGTTTAGCTAGATATAATTAAAGAAGAAACTGAAGAAATAGAAGAATAAACAACAATATTAATTAATTGCTAATGTTAAACTACAATAATCTATGATGAAATAAAGCTAAAATGCCCAAAATAGGCTAAAACATATGTCTCACAAGCGCAGCAGCTGTTCAGAATCTCAAACTTGACCTAAAAATGGTAAAATGTCCTATTTATACCGGACTAGAAAGACTGGATAAAAATACCCCTACGGGGTCAGCGCGGACCGCGCAGAAATTTAGCACGACCGCGTTGGCTCTTGGACTTGTAAATGTGTCTTCTCTAAAGTTTGGCGTGCAGACCACGCAGAAATGTAGCGCGGCCGCGTTTGAAGAAGGGCGCGGACCACGTATAAATGGAACGCGGCCGCGTGGCATACTTTGGCAAAAACACCATCTCTCTGAATCTCATCCACGCGGACCGCACTGATTTGTAGCGTGGCCGCGTGGGATTTTTCCTTAAATTTGCAAGCCTCTGAACTTCACAAGTGCGGACTACATAAAAGGGAGCGCGGACCGCGCAGGATGCCCTTGAATGAACCAGTCTCTGAATCTCCTAGCGCGGCCACGTGGCAAAACAGTGCGGTCCGCGCTAGGTCTTCTTGTTCCCCACTTCACGTGGTTTTTGACACTTGGCAGGTTTCATTCCGTTTTGAGCCGATCTTTGACATTTGCCATCTTGTCGCTCAAACCTGCAATCAAGCGCGACTTGTAAGCATTTTGGAACTATTTTGTGGCAATTCATAACAAAAGCAATAGGAAGTAGGGGTATAATCATGTTAAAATCCTAACCTATCAACTCCCCCAAACTTAAACCGTTGCTTGTCCTCAAGCAAACAAAATAAGACCCGCCCTAAAAAAAAAGGCAATCCCAGAATTTCCAGCCATCCTAAAGTAAGCATCAATTGGGACTAACAATTTCCCTCAATACGAATGCATCATTAACACATTTTAAGCTTTTGAAAACTATGGATCAAGTGTGACACAAGAGCATCAAGGATTGACTCGTTTCATCAAAGAGCTTTTCTTAAATACTTTGGCCATTGTGCAACCCAAACTCACACATCCTCAACTCTCCCTAAGCGAACCTCGCCTTTTAGTGTAATGACACACAAACCGAGGTTGATGGACTTTTTGCTCATTTCTCTCACAAAGAAGGTCACAAGTCCGGCTCTAGGTACCATATGCTTGCCCCTTATGTAAGTATCCACTAATATAGGTTCCGTTCAACTCAAGATCATATAGGGCTTTTGTGGAGTCATTGTAAAGGCTTTTGGGTAGGGGTAGGATATGTTTTTGTTCAAGTAGGTTCAATCTTCCCTTAAGCACTTCTTTTGATTCATTTTAGCGCACTTTCTTGACTCATTTGAGTATTCACTTCTTTTTCAAGGGGTTAGAGAGACACACTGTCACTCTTTCTTATGCAATTCAACACATTTCTCCTTTTTCTACTTTTTCCACACCCTTTTCACTTTTATTTTCTTTGAATCCCCTTTTTGACCTTATTCAATTTGGTCTTTCTTTTTGTCTTGTCTTTTCTTCCTTTTTCATTGCCTTCCTTTTATTTTGCTTTTGTACCTTTTACCATATTGTTTCCTTTCTTGTCTCTCCCCCCCAAACTTAGACATTTTCCATTTACTCAAGGGAAGATTTGGGTGCCAAGAGAAGATATCTTTAAGAACGGGTATAGGCTTGTAGCTTTAGTTCTTGAAAGAAGAAGGTTTAGGGCTCAAAAGGGTTGACTAGGGATCATTTCATTGGTAGGTCATGGAATTGTTCAATCTTAGCATTTTGGATCAAGGAGAGCCTATAATCACTTCTTAAGTCAAATTTCACCTAGGATTTCGCCTCAACAAACATTCGGGGTAAGTTCTAGACCATTGGCACGAGACTTAGACTCGCAATTCAAATTCTCACCACACACACTGAAGGATTGCTAAAGATATCTAGTCGAGGGCCCACAACGACCTTAGCTACGATTCAAGCGCACAATGGTCTAACAAGACCGCATGATAATTGTTTGGTCAATACAAGATTCTCAAGGCCACAACTTTCACCATCCTAAACACAACATTATATCTTTGACCATGGGATCAAAGGCAAATGTGTTAGGTCCAAGTGAAGCTTGCCTGAGGTACCCTTAACTATGAAATATCAAAATCAAAAGAAGAAAAATAAAAAACGGACTCAAACTCTTAAGAAGGTTGTCACACCATCTATCATTGGGAAGAGCCACCCGGTTCGCACAACACTCTATCCTTGGAAAGAACCGTGGCATTAAGAAAACCAAGGGCTTATTGAAAACACCAAAACCAAAACAAAAGGCTATGAGCCTAACTACCAAGCTAAAAACGAAAATTTTTAACGAAAATAGAAAAACCGAATGAATATGTACAATAGGGGAGTAGAATATACAACGGGGAATGAATATATACATAAAGTAGAAAAGTAGCCAAAATTATATACAAACCGACAATCATATCTAAAAGCATAAACTGAGAATCAAATATATACAGTCATCCAAGTGTATCAAAAATAAAAATAGTAGGGCGCACCCCCACGAATAAGAGCTGGCATTGTCCCCAATGCCAACTACCAAAATAAGCATAAAAATAGAGAAATGATATAGGGTGGACCCTCAAGCATGATCCGTCTGCATGGGCTGATCAGTGGTCCCCTGGTCCTCTGTGCTGGCCGAAACCTCAGACTGGTTCCCGGCCTGCTGCTGGGATAGGGGCCGGGTCATGGACCGGCTGAACATCTGGTAGAGCACTGGAGGTACCCTCCTGAACCTGTGCCACCTCTATCACAACACCCTCAGTGCTAGGAAGCTTCCTCTTCTTCCTTGGGTGCCTAGGATCCTACTGTGGCTGAGCTGCTGCTGGATCTAGAGTTGGATCCCTCAATAGTAAGTCTAATGGAATCTGGTCTGCCAAAACCTTTTCCACACATGCTCGCAACTTCTTTACCGACTCCCGAGACGCCCTTGACTTTCTCATCTTCTTATGTTCCTTGGCAAGCTCCTTCAAAGCCTTGCCATGCGAGGCTACCACCGTAGTCAAGATGGCCTGGGTCTCCAAAATCTTCTCCTGGTTGGCGAGGAGCTTCTTCAATGTCTCCTCAATGGAAGGAGGAATCTGAACTGTGGCTGGTGCTGACTGTGCCTCAACTGTCATAGCCAAGGTGGACAACTTGGATGTCGTACCTGACATCCAGTTGTTCAAACTGGCTAGAGACTGACTGAGCTGGTGGGCAGTGAATCGGTGGGTCTTTGATGAAGGGACTACTGGGTCAGCTGAAGTAGAAGGGCCAGCTACAAAAGAAGGACCCGGGGGCAAAGTCTCACCGGCAGTAGTAGCAGGGATGGTGGATGGCTCAGTAGAAAGCTCAATCACAGCTGGCTCCTCAGATTGTCCAGGTGGGGTAGAGGTGGGTGGCTGATAGTTTTTGGACTTTGGGTTGTCGGAACCCAACTGGCTACACCATGAATAGGGGGCCACCGATTTTGCCTTGACATCAAAGCACTTTTTCTTCACCTCCAAATCCCTAAAGTACATGGACAGAGTGTTTGGGAAGGGGTAGTTTGTGTTGGTTTCCTGTACGACCGCATAGATCACCCTCGAGATGATGTTGCCCACATTGAGAGGAAGACCGGCCATGATAGATGCCATAAGAATAGCCCGGGCAAGAGGAACTGAGTGATCATATGTGGAGGGATCAAGTCTACTACAAACGAATGTCAACCAACCCTTGGCTTGAAAATTGAATGTGTTCCGTAGAATCTTCTCCCCCGCCTTCAACCATTTTGGAACAGTGCCTGGGGCTGCCAAGTACTCGGCCAACCAAGGATGCACCTTCTCATCTATTGCAAGCTTCGCTAAGTATTATGATTCATCTTCCTCTTTGAACCCCAAATATTCATTCAAGGACTTCCCATAAAAAACCACCATTTTATCCCGCACCTTTGTCGCCTTTGTGTCCTTAACCACATGAGAAACATTGCAATAGAACTCTTTTACCATATGCTCATTGGCATCAATACATCTCTCTTTGAAGAATCCCCAGCCATCATTAGTACGAAATTACTCTTGCACCTTTGGGTTGAGAGGTAGAAGATCACTTTCAATGAATTGTCTCTCCGGGATCAACTTCCTCACGGGCCATCACTCTCTAAATTTGTGGAACGCTATCTCACTCACAAATCTGTCTGCCCAGGCTTCAGGTTTTCTGGTTCGATCAACTCCCCCGACTTGAGGCTCACCCCCCTCACCATATCCTGCACTCTCCCCAGATAATGAAGCTGTAGGGGAGGTGGAGTATTGTTCTGCACTTCTTGCTGCAGACTCATCATACGAATCCAAAAATACGTTGACCGGTCTTTTGGAGGTGGGTGAAGGTGAAGGAGTGTCATGTAATTGGAGTGGGTCAGTGATATGAGTGGGGGCTGATTCTTAGGTTATGCTCCAGGATGGTGCATACTCACTCCCCGAAGAGTAGGAGGCAACTCTATCAGCAGCCCGTATCAGCTTACGGGTCTTTTTATGCTCCCCCGAACCTGGGGAGTGAGTTTAACAATCCACTTTCCCTTACCCCCTCGGGAGGAACCACCTCTCCCGGGTTGTTGTTGTTCTTTACCTCCTTGTTTCTTAACCATGATCTACAAAAAATACACGTTTAACATTGTTAGTTTAAGCACATGCAGTGAATTGGATGAAACCGTTGAATTTATGATACAGAAACAATGAAGCAGAACAAGGGACGCGGACCGCGCGAAAGAGTCACGCGGTCACGCTGGGGTAGTGCGGACCGCGTAAAATTGGAGCGCGGCCGCGCTTGAGCAAAGATCCCAAGGTACCTCTCTGAATCTCCCAACGCGGTCCATACTGATTTGGACCGCGCCCGCATTGGGCCAGTGCGGAGCGCACAAAAATATGACGCGGACCGCGCTAGTAACAAGTAGCATACACAGAAAAAGTGGCGCGGACCCCGCAGAAAGGCCGTGCGGCCGCGCTGGGCCTAGGGTTTTAACTGAGTTAGGGTTTTTTCATTTAAGTCTATTTTTGATCAATTTCTGGGTCCTAGGTGTCCCTACTAAATTAACCATATTGTAATTTATGCCCGGTGTTTAAAACTAACACAAAAAAATCTAACCTAATAATTAAACCTAAGAAAAATAAGAAGAAAATAAGAAGTTATCCTACTAGGAAGCAAGCAAAATAATCAAAAATTAAAACTATGAATAAAATTATCAAGGAATGTTACCAAGGATTATGAAGATTCAACTACTTGAAGCAAAGGTCTTAGTGAATAGTAAAACTTTAAGCTCAGGAAGTCAGAGTGCGTAAAGGGTAATATGAGGCCTAGGGTCTCTATTTATAGAAAACTTGAGGGACCCATCACTTACCTACCAGTGCGGCCGCACAGAAATGGACGCGGACCGCGTTGGATTTCTATCCTTCACATTGAACTGAGCTGCCCACGCGGACCGCCATGTTTTGTTATGCGGCCACGTGGGAAACTTCAGAGAGCATGAACATTCAGGTCCACCCAGCACGGACTGCACAAAAGTGTGACGCGGCCGCGCTGGTAACTTCAGAGACTTGACTTTCATTGCACCAGCCCACGCGGAGCGTACTGTTTTGTAGCGCGGCCGCGTTGGAAAACTTCAGAGACCTGACATTTTGTGCTTTTTTTCTGCACTGGTTCAACATTATCCCTGCAACATCTCATAAACCATTAACTCAAAGATCCTAGTCTACAAAGAAAATCAAATAAATAGAAAAAGACATGGGTTGCCTCTCAAGAAGCGCCTGATTTAACGTCGCGGCACGACGCATGCTACCGTCATATCACTTTAAATGATTGAGTGCCACCATGTGGCTATCATCAATCTTTCCCAAATAGTGCTTGACACGATGCCTATTGACCCGAAATACTTCACCATTCTTGTTTTTGAGATCAAGAGCACCAAAAGGAGTCACAAATACCACTTCAAAAGGACCACTCCATTTAGATTTGAGCTTCCCCGAAAATAACGTTAACCGGGAATTGAAAAGAAGAACCATGTTGCCCACCTTGAATTCTTTACCCCGAGCATACTTGTTGTGAAGGTACTTTATCTTGTCCTTATACAAGGACGAGCTGGAGTAGACATGAAATCTAAACTAATCAAGTTCATTTAATTGCTCCACTCGGAGGTTGGCTGCAACATCCCATTCCAAGTTCAACTTTCTCAATACCCACATAGCCTTGTGTTCTAATTCCACCGGGAGATGGCAAGCCTTACAAAACACCAACCAATATGGAGACATACCAATCATAGTCTTGTAAGCCGTCCGATAAGCCCAAAGAGCATCATCCAATTTCTTCGACCAATCGGTCCAATTAGCATTTACTGTTTTAGACAAAATACTCTTTATTTACCGATTTAAGACTTCCACTTGACCGCTAGCTTGTGGATGATAGGGGTTGGTCACTTTGTGGTTAAATCCATATTTAGAAAGCAATGAGTCGAAAGCCTTGTTGCAAAAATGGGACCCCCATCACTAATGATAGCACGAGGGGTTCCAAACCTAGTGAAGATACTCTTTTTCAAGAATGCCACAACACTTTGGGCTTAATTGTTGGGAAGAGCCACGACTTCAACCCACTTTGAAATATAGTCCACCGCCACAAGAATATACGTGTTCCCACAAGAGCTCCCGAACGGGCCCATAAAATCAATGCCCCAAACATAAAAAATATCCACCTCGAGAATTGTATTGAAAGGCATCTCATCCCTTTTTGAAATCCCGACGGATCTTTGGCATGCATCACATCTCTTCACCAAGTCGCTAGCATCTTGAAACAACGTCGGCCAATAGATGCCGCAACTCAAAACCTTTAGTGCTGTGCTCACTCCCCCATGATGGCCACCCTAGGGAGAAGAGTGACAAGCCTCCAATATGTTTATTTGTTCACTTTCTGGTACACATATTCTTATCACCCTGTCCATACAAATTTTAAACAAATACGGATCATCCCAATAAAAATCCAAGCTATCCCGCTTGAGTTTCTTCCTTTGGTTGGAAGAGAGCTCACACGGGACATTGCCGGTCACAATGAAGTTAGCGATGTCCACGAACCAAGGTATGTCACCCATAGAAACGGAAAGAAGCTGCTCGTTGGGGAAAGTATCATTTATCTCAACACCATTGCTTGGTCTCCCCTCTTCCTCTAGCCGGGACAAATGGTCCGCAACTTGATTCTCGCTTCCCTTCCTATCCACAATCTCTAGATCAAATTCCTGAAGGAGTAGCACCCATCTTATCAACCTTGCTTTCGAATCCTTCTTTGTCATCAAATACCGGAGGGCTGCATGGTCCGTGTGTATGATCACCTTCGCCCCTATAGGATAAGGGCGAAATTTCTCCATCACAAACACAATAGCCAATAGCTCCTTTTCCGTCACCGTGTAGTTTCTTTGGGCCTCATTCATCGTTTTGCTAGCATAATACATAGGATGGAACATTTTTTTTATTCTTTGGCCAAGCACCGCACCTACCGCCACATCACTTGCATAGCACATAAGTTAAGAAGGGCAATTCCAAATTAGGTGCGATGATGATAGGAGTTGTGGTCAACTTGTGTTTCAATAGCTCAAAAGACTCCATGCACCTCTCATCAAAGACAAACTTGACATCCTTTTCCAACAATTTACAAAGCGGGTTCACAACTTTCGAGAAGTCTTTAATGAATCGCCAGTAGAACCCGGCGTGACCAAGAAAACTCCCCACCCCTTTGACAGAAGTAGGGGGAGGGAGCCTTAAGATGACCTCAATTTTTTCCTTATCGACTTCAATTCCATGTTTTGAAATTTTGTGACCCAACACAATACCCTCTTGCACCATAAAGTGACATTTCTCCCAGTTGAGTACAAGATTGGTTTCTTCACATCTTTTCAACACCTTATCCAAGTTCACTAGGCATTCCTCAAATGAGTCCCCCACCACGCTGAAATCATCCATGAAGACCTCTAAGATATCCTCCACCATGTCGGTGAAAATTGCTATCATACATCTTTGGAAGGTCGCCGGGGCATTACAAAGTCCAAATGGCATTCTTGAGAAAGTGAATGTGCCATACGGACATGTAAAGATTGTTTTCTCCTGATCCTCCGGGGCAATGAGAATTTGATTGTACCCCGAGTAGCCATCTAGAAAATAATAAAAAGCCTGGCCCGCAAGACGATCAAGCATTTGGTCCAAGAATGGTAGTAGGAAATGATCTTTTCTCGTGACCTTGTTGAGCTTTCAATAGTCCATACACACTTTCCAACCCGTAACCGTCCGAGTAATTGTTGGCATTAGTGGCGACCGTCATTCCACCCTTCTTTGGCACACATTGGACCGAAAAGGTCCATGAACTATCTGAGATTGGGTAAACCACACCGGCGTCCAACCACTTGATAACCTCTTTCTTTACCACCTCTTGCATAGCTTCATTTAATCTTATTTGATGTTTAAGAGACGACCTTGCATCCTCTTCCAAAATGATTTTGTGCATGAAAAAAGCGGGGCTTATACCCTAAATATACAGCAATGTCCATCCAATCGCCCTCTTGCGCTTTTGTAGAACCGCCAAAGTGGCGTCAACCTACATGTTAGTCAAGCAAGATGAAAGGATAACAGGCAAAGTGAAATTAGGGCCCAAGTATTCATACCTGAGGTGAGGAGGAAGTGGTTTCAACTCCAACACCGACGGCTCCTCAATAGATGGCTTGGTTTTGGGAGTTTTGCGATTCTCTAGATCCAAGGATAACTTCCTAGGCTCATATTAATACGAGCCCATACCATGCAAAGAGTTCACACATTCAATTCTCCCGACATCATCATTAGCATCCATGTTCAAAAGCACAGCTTCAAGTGGATCTTCAACATTAATCATTGTGCTTGTGTCATCCACTATCACCATCGTGACAATGTCAACAAACGAGCACACCTCAGTGCTATTTCGTTGCCTCATAGACTTGAGCACATGGAACACCACCTTTTCATCACCAACACGGAAGGTCAACTCTCCCACCTCGACATCGACCAAAGCCTTCCCCGTAGCTAGGAAAGGTCTTCCAAGGATAATTGGGACTTCGAAGTCCACCTCACAATCTAGTATCACGAAGTCGGCTGGCAAGATGAATTTATCAACACGAACAAGGACATCATTATACCCAAAGGCCGCTTCATTGACCTATCCGCCATTTGGAGCCTCATTGAAGTCGGGTGAGGTTTTTCGATTCCCAAAGTCTTGAAGACTAAATATGGCATTAAGTTTATACTCGCCCCCAAATCATAAAGGGATTTTGCAAAGTCGGAACTTCCAATGGTACACGGGATGGTGAATGCACCAGGGTCCTCAAGTTTTGGAGCCATAGAATTTACAATTGCGCTCACTTGATGGGTCATCTTGATTGTCTCACATTCCATTGATATCTTTTTTGTAACCAAGTCCTTCATGAACTTTGCGTACCCCGGCATTTGCTCGAGTGCCTCCACCAAAGGCACATTGATAGTCAAACTCTTAATCATCTCAATGAATTTCTTGAATTGGTTGTCACCCTTTTTCTTGGCCAACCGTTGAGGATAGGGAGGAGGAGGCCTAGGAAAGGGTGCCTTAGCTTTGGGCACCACCGACTCGGACATATCAATCACGTGTTCCCTAGATGGGTTCACGCCCTCTTGTGTATCCTCCTCAACCTCATGAATATCAACCTGTACATCATTTCTCACACTTGGTTCCACTACATATTCAACCCCCAAAGGCATATCATCATCACGCAACTCATCTTCATCAACCATAACTTGATTTTCTTTTGAGGCATGCACATCACCGCCTCTTCCAATTCGCGTGGTCACCGCTATCACATGATTGTTGTGCCCACCCATGGGGTTTACTATCGTATCACTTGGTAGAGCACCCTTTGGTCGAGTATTTAAATACTGAGAAATTTAACCAAGTTGCACCTCCAAGTTACGGATGGAAGTGTTGTGTGAAGCCAATTGAGCATCCGAGTCTTGGTTCTTCTTCATCATTTGCTCCAACATAACCTTGATTCTCCCAAAATCATTTCCTGAAGAACTAGACCTTTGAGATTGAAACGGTAGCTGGTTGTTCGGTTGTTGAAACATCGGAGGACTTTGGAAGCCTTGCCCCAGATTACCTTGATCGCCATTGTTGTTCCACCCACCTTGACCATTGTTGTTGTTCCAATTGTTGTTGTTGTTTCCGTTCCAATTTCCACCATTGTTGCCTTGGTTCCCCCAATTGTTGTTTTGGTTATTCCCATTCTAATTTCCACCACTTTGTTGTTGATTATTGTTATTCCAATTTCCGCCTTCTTGTTAATTGCCCTAATTTCCTTGGGGTCGCCATTGTTAATTTCCCTGGTTTCCTCTATTTCCTTGGTAGTTGTTAACATATTGACAATCTTCACTTTGCTCATCATAGCACTCGTTCGAATAACCACTACCATAATTATAGTTATCACAGTTTCCTTGAGGTTGTTGCCCTCTTTGCCTTCGTTTCATCATATTCACTCCTTCCATTGCATTGACTTGGCGCGGGTTTTGAACTTGTTGCAATTGTGCCTTCGCCAATTGGTTCATTGTTGTTGTAAGTTCGGCAATGGCTTGGCCATGATCATGTAACTCCTTATGCAAATTCATGACATTAGGATCATCTTGAGGAACATTTGCCCGGCTTTGCCATGCCGAAGAAGTGTCGGCCATTTCATCTAACACATCACAAGCTTCATTGTATGGGAGCTTCATAAAATTTCCACCCGCCAATTGGTTCACAATACATTGGTTGGTTGTGTTGATGCCCCTATAGAATGTTTGTTGAATCATCACATCATTCATATTATTATTTGGACACTCTTTAACCATAGTTCTAAATCTCTCCCATATTTCGTGCAAAGGTTCCGTTGGCTCTTGTTTGAAAGCCAAAATTTCATCACGGAGCGTCGCCATATGACTTGGAGAAAAGAACTTGGCAATGAACTTGTCTGCCAATTCATCCCACATTATGATGGAATGATTTGGAAGCCTTTCTAACCAATCCAAGGCTTTACCCCGAAGAGAGAACGGGAAAACCTCAATCTCAAAGCATCTTGTGACACATTTGTTTGCTTACTCCCCCAGCAAGCATCTACAAACCCCTTCAAGTGCTTGTATGCATTTTGGTCTGAGGCGCCCATAAAATACCCTCTCTGTTCGAGAAAAGTCAACATAACATTGATGATTTTAAAATTCCTCACCCGGATTCGGGGAGGAACTATGGCACTTTCATAACCCTGGTTTGGAAGGACTCTTGGAGCTACTCTTGGTGGAGGCGGAGGAGGGTCTGGGATTTGGTTATTTGCATTTGCATTGCATTTGCATTAGCATTTGCATTGGCATTTCGTCCTCTCCTTGGAGCTCGAGGTAATGCATCTTCTTGTTCAAGGTCCTCAACCTCCTTACCCGCGACCACGTTGCCAAGAGGGTCATTGCCGTTTAGAGCCATGTGTACCTGATGGATCGACACAAATAAAGTTAGTAAAAAGAAGGAAAGAGAAGCAAAACACAAAACTAGCTAGACAGATAGTCAACACCGTAAGCTCCCCGGCGACAAAAAGTGATCACAGCAAACTCAACCTTACACAACGGTAGGAAGAGCAGGCGCTAAAACTTTTACCCGAATAGTGGTATCGGGGTCGATTTTCCACTGGAAGCTTGGAATGGAGTTGCGTATTTGTATAGACTAAAAATGCGTTTGTGATTCTAATTGCACTTCTAACATTTTTGGGTTTTTTTTATCAACTACTATTATCAACTAAGGGTAAGACTAAATTATGCTAAAGAAATATTTTTGAAGTTGTAATTAAGATAGACAAAGGCACTAGGGTCATGGCATCACCTAGGTGGTTAACTAATAAGTTGAAACTACTAATAATATATTGACATATTTGGGATCAATGTTATAACCGTTGCGCAATTGTACCCACTCTCACACCTCTCGGTAGAGAGAGCGATTTTGCCCAATTGACTCTCTCTCGACCAATTGGGTGGGCCAATTAGACCAAGCAACTAGGGTTCAAGTTGGGTGATTACTCTCTTGAGATTTCACTCGTTAATTGGGACTACCATTTCTCATGGGCCCATCCCAATTCCTTGTTGGGTCAATTTTGGGGTCATAGACTCTCTTTCTCAAGAAGAGTCAAGACCCACTAAGCTAGAATCAATGTTTGCAACCACCAATCCTTAATTAAAGCATAAAATTAACCCAAACTAACAAATACCCAATATCAATCTATCATTAAGAATCAACACCCATCAATTACCCACACTAGGGTTGAGCCCCAAACCTAGCTAATGGGTTTAGCTAGACATAATTAAAGAAGAAACTGAAGAAATAGAACAAGAAACAACCATATTACTTAATTGCTAATGTTAACTACAATAATCTATGATGAAATAAAGCTAAAATGCCCAAAATAGGCTAAAACATATGTCTCACGAGCGCAGCAGCTATTCAGAATTTCAAACTTTACCTAAAAATGGTAAAATATCCTATTTATACAGGGGTGGAAAAACTGGAAAAAAATACCCCTGCGGGGTCAGCGTGGACCGTGCAAAAATGTAGCGCGACTGCGTTGGCTCTTGGACTTGTTAATGTCTCTTCTCTGAAGTTGGGCATGCAGACCGCGCAGAAATGTAGCGTGGCCGCATTTGAAGAAGGGATCAGACCGCGTATAAGTGGAACGCGGCCGCGTGGTAGTACTTTGGCAAAAACACCATCTCTCTGAATCTCATCCACACGGACCACACTGATTTGTAGCATGGCCGCGTGGTATTTTTCCTTGAATTTGCAAGCCTCTGAACTTCACAAGCGCGGACCGCGTAAAAAGGAGCGCGGACCACACAAGATGTCCTTGAATGAACCAGTCTCTGAATCTCCTAGCGCGGCCGCGTGGCAAAATAGTGCGGTCAGTTCTAGGTCTTCTTGTTCCCCACTTCACTTGGTCTTTGACACTTGGCAGGTTTCACTCCGTTTTGAGCCGATCTTTGACATTTGTCATCTTGTCTCTCAAACCTGCAACCAAGCGCGACTTGTAAGCATTTTGGGATTATTTTGTGGCAATTTATAACAAAAGCAATAGCAAGTAGGGGTATAATCATGTTAAAATCCTAACTTATCAATAGGCATCTCCAATCATCAATTAAATTATAGAAACAGTTCTTACTATTAATTAAATTAATAAGTTCCTTACAATCCATTTCAATGGTGAGGAGGAGGTAGTTGTCCTCTATGGCTAAATTCAAACCATGCAGTTGTGCTAGTGTTTCCATATACATATTAGTTGCATGTGAAATACTCACGTTAAACCCAAAAACTCATTCTCCATTGCCCTTTTTGACGATCCCTCCTATGCTGCCTTTGCTTGCATTTCCAAAATATGACCCATCCATATTGAGTTTATACGTGTTTGGTTCTGGCGGTTTCCTATCACGATCCAAAATCACATGACAGGCACCCAGTACACAACCCAACCTGAGCTAACCAAACCATGTGATGCACCCAAATTATATGCTTGAAAACCAATTTAACTGTGGAAGCTCCTTGAAAATCTTATACATTTTCAAGTTAAATGATAAAATATTTTCCAATTCAAAATCACACATGATGCCCTTTCATAATAATAACAATGATACTAAGTAAAACAAATATACTTTCATAAATGTCGTGTACAACCCCGTTCCTGCAACCTTTCACAACTATCTATGGAGCCTCTATACCAAAGAATAGAACCAACGGTTGGTGTAATTCCAACAAAATAAAATAAGGAAGAACATGATAGCTACCACGAAATAAAAGTGGTGATTCATAATACCTCGGAAAGAGAGTCATCATGGCCTGACCGCATGCCACGTATCATACATTATCCTGAAACATGTAAAGTAAGCAAGACCTTGGAGGGGGACCCTTAGGGCTGAGTGTTGATACCCAATTTTTCTCTATGATATTTTTCATACACAAAATACTTTCAAAATAGCATGTGTATGCATACCTAAGCAAGCCCAAGAGTATTGGTATTTTGTCCTAATTTTCTAAGATTTTTAAAATCAAGTTATTGTCTATTTTAGCAGTACAAATCCCATAATTATTCTTAAAATTATAATTTTGTGAATATTTATTTCCATCCCCATATTTACACCAAAATATAATAAAGGTGATTTTTGCACATTTTTTACAAATTCATTTGATATTTTTAAACTAGAATGGCATAAAATTGCAACTATAGCCTATATTACGATTAATGACATTTTGCAATTATAAAATTATTCCCAGTATTTTTAGATTAGTATTTACATATTATTAATTAGTTCAGTGCTTTTAATTTATTTTTTAAATTATTATTACTATTTTTTTGTAAAATAAAAAGGGAAAAAATGGCTATTTAACACATAGCCCCCTTCTATTTCAATTATAGCCCCACACCCCCAATTCCACCCCAATATTAAACGACCCAATTTCAATTGTAACCCAAACGCACGACCCATTTTCAGACCTACCCAGCTTCCCCTTTAATCGTGGCCGTTGATCATTTTGATCAACGACCGTGATTCTTTCTTTCCCCTTTAGTTCCCTAACCCACATAACCCTAACTCATTCTATCAAAGGCGCCGCCTTCATCTCCCAAATCCTCTCTAGTCTCTCCGAAACCCTAATTGATTCCCACCTTATTCTACCACGATTCCACCAGAATCCATGGCGTTCCAGGCCATGGACAACTTACGCTCACCCTCCCCCACCACTAAACCTAGGTTGTTTGAAGTTTTGAAGCATGACTCTGATGGTTCTCTCCATATCTTTCACAGATCTATAGATATATGGCCTCTCCGACCATTATTCAAGCAATATGAGTCTCTTCGACTCAAGATCTGAATTTCCTCAAGACCTTTCTCGTTCTAGGGGTTCCCTACAACTCTAATACGTCTGAGGTTCTGTACTGGCTTATTTCTTTTAGATCGGTGACATGCCTAAGCATTATTTGACGTTTCAAGGGTTTTCCCCAAATTTCCTCTCTAAAATCGTTCAATTTCAATTTTAGGGTTTCTGAAAAGATTTCTTCAAATGTTTTCTGATTCTTCTTGTTCTTTCATTGTGTGTGTTTTACGCTCGTAAGTGTTCTTCTTATTATGCATGAATTTATTCTCTTGTTTCTTTTCTACTATGCAAGACTCTTCTACTTTTCTGCTATTGTTCTTATGCTCGCATGTTGATTCATATTGCTCTCCTCATTCTGTGCTATACGTGTTTATGGTTAAATTCTTCAATTTTTGTCACCTTACTGAGTTCTGTTCGTGTTCCTGCTAAGCATATCTTCCACTTTGTTTAAATTCATATCATCTCTTTCTTCTTGAATCTGTTTAAATTCCAATTTTTCTCAAGCCTGACTTTGAATTGTATATTTACTGTGACGACCTGACCCGTCATCTCATGAATTACCGCTCTGTTTCCCCCATTTTCTACTTTTTTATTCTTCATTATCAGTGTCTTGTGTGAACGAGTTGGTTTGGATTGATTTTAGAAGGAAATAAGACACTTAGTCTCTTTAAGGAAGGCTTAGCTTGGAAAAGTCAACCAGATGTTGACTTATGTGTTAGAGGGCTCAGATATGATTTTTGATGGTTCGGTTAGCTTCAAGGGATTATTTGTGACTTAGGAGTGTGATCAAAAGTTGTTTTAGAGGTCTGGTGTAGAATTAGGCTTGAATTGGCGAAATTAGTATTTTGGCGAACTCCGATTGATTGGTGAGATTTTGATTCGAGGGTCGGAATGGAATTGAGAGTTGTTGTAGCTTCGTTATGTGATTTGGGATATGTGTGTAAAATTTCAGGTTATTCGGACATCGTTTGGTCTGGTTTTGATCGAAAGTATTTATCGAAAGTTTTTGGGAAACTTAGGCTTGAATTTGATGAGTTTTGAGTAATTTGATGTTGTTTGAGGTGTTTTGATGATTGGAACAAGTTAGAATGATGTTATGGATTTTGTTAGTATATTTGGTTGAGGTCCCGAGAGCCTCGGGTGAGTTTCGGATGGTTAAACGGATGAAATTTCATATTGAAATCTTGTAGGTTTTGCTTCAAGTCTGTTGCAGACCATTTGTTATATGCGATCGCGTATAGTGATTTGCGATGGCGTAGACTTAATTAACGGTTGAGGCAGAGTTGCCTTGCACGATCGCGTAGAGTGGGTTGCGATCGCATAGGTCATTGTGGTGTGCTTCCGCGATCACGTGAGCTCAGTTGCGATCGCATAGGCCTGGGAGCTAAGGCTTCGCGATCAGGTGGATATTGTTGCGATCGCATAAGGTAAATGAGGGATTCGTCATTCTATGCATCGCAATTGCGTTGATTCATCCGCGATCGCAGTGAAGGGAAATATATAGCTGGGTAGAATGTTTTAACAACTTTTGTCCGCGAATTTTGATCTAACTTTCACCATTTTTGGGCGATTTTGGAGCTTCTTGAGGGGAATTGAAGAGGGATTCAAGAGATATCACCTGGAGGTAAGATTTTGAACTCCATACTCGTTTTTATTGTGAAATCCAACTAGAAATTCATGGAATTTAACTAAAAATGGAAGAAGCTAGGGCTTGAGTTTTTGATTTTTCAAATCGGGATTTGATGGGTCATTTGAGCTCGTATTTGAGAGTTCTTGGTATGTATGGACTCGTGGCGAGATAAGGAACTCATTGATGTGAAATTTCTGAGATTCGAGAAGTGGGCCGGGGGCTCGGGTTTTGCCAATTTCGAGATTTTTAATATTCTTTGATTGTTTTTGATTGGATATTGTTCCATTGGCATAATGTGATGTATTCACTTTGATTTTGGATAGATTCGACACGCGTGGAGGCCGATTTGCAGCGCAAAGGCGTCGTGAGCTAAAGATTTCACCGATTCGAGGTGAATAATGATTGTAAATGACATCCTGAGGGTTTGAAACCCCATATTTACACATCATAGTGCTGTATTGAGGTGACTTGCACGCCTGATAGCGAGCGTGGGATAGAGCACCATTGGGGATTGTGACTTGGTCCATCCCGATTGATGAATTTACTACGTATTTGACTGAGATTACTTGTTATATCATAATTTAGGTTGATTTTCATATTTGGGATTCGTGCCATTTATCTGAACCCTTCGGGGATTGTTGTTGATAATTCCTCACTGTTTTAATTATATATTTGAACTCAGTCATGTATTTTCCTACTATTTTAAAACTCAGATATGTTATTATGCCTTAAACACTCGAAATGATATTTCTAAAAATATTTTGAGCTGAGCATCATGCTTTTTTGTTGATTAAGTAAGGTCGAGGGCTTGTATTGTGAGGATACTTATGGGTCAGGCTGCACGCCGGAGTAGTGTTACACTGATATTGATATGAGGCCGAGGGCCTAGATTGACGCCACGAGATGGCTTGTTATTGCACTTGGGCCGTAAGGGGCCCCTCCCGGAGTCTGTACACCCCCAGTGAGCGCCATCGATGATAAACGGAGAGGGCTGCACGCCGCAATGATATGTGGATCGGGTTGTACGCCACATCAGTACTAGTACTATTTTATGTGTTCACTTTATTTCATTTGTCTTCCATTACCTGTTGTTTGTGCTACTTTATGTGAAATATACCGGATTGCCTGACATTATCTGTTAATCGAGTGTGGTGCCCGAGAGGCGGACTTCTGTGCTTATCTGCACTATTTGTTTTGCATTCATTTGCATAACTGTTGAAAAAGTCATTTTCAAAAGAGGTTTTAAACTGAGCTCGGTATTTCTAAAGATTTCACAGCTTCACTGCTTTCTGTCAAAGGGTTTTTCACTGCTTCCATATAGCATGATGGTTTGCTTTATGTGATTTCTTACTACTAAGTTGTTATTTACCTTTATTGCTCACTGAGTTGGAGTACTCACTTTACTCCTTGCACCTCGTGTGTAGATGCAGGTATCTATTCACCCGGTAGCGGGTTTTGGCTGATCAGAGGCAGAGTTATATAAGTTAACGAGGTGACTGCTAGCGTTCGCAGCACCATTTTGCCCTATTTTGTTCATTATTCTGATTTTGTATATTTTAGACCTTGTAGTGGATTTACATTCTGATCACTGTTTTAAAACCTGGCCAAGTTATTATGCCTTAAACCCTCGAAATGATATTTCCAAAAATATTTTGAGCTAAGCATCATGCTTTATTGTTGCCCGAGTGGCTTATGTGACTTTTGTTGACTAAGTAAGGCTGAGGGCATGTATTATGAGGATACTTATGGGTCGAGCTGTACGCCGCAGCAGTGTTACACTGATATTGATATGAGGCAGAGGGCATAGATTGATCCCACGGGATGGCTTATTATTGCTCTTGGGCCGTAAGGGGTCCCTCCCGGAGTCTGCAAACCCCAGTGAGCGCCGTTGATGATAAACGGAGCGGGCTGCACGCCACAGTGATATGTGTATCCGGTTGTACGCCGCAACGGTACTAGTACTGTTTTGTGTGTTTACTTTATTTCATTTGTCTGCTATTACCTATTGTTTGTGCTACTTCATGTGATATCTACCGGATTGTCTCACATTATCTGTTAATCGAGTGTGGTGCCCGAGAGGCGGACTTCTGTTCTTATCTGCACTATTTGTTTTGAATTTATTTGCATAACTGTTGAAAAAGTCATTTTTAAAAGAGGTTTTTAAACTGCGGTAGGTATTTCTAAAGATTTCACAGCTTCACTGCTTTCTCTCAAAGGGTTTTTCACTGCTTCCATATAGCATGATGGTTTGATTTACGTGATTTTTTATTACTCAGTTGTTATTTACCTTTATTGCTCACTGAGTTGGGGTACTCACTTTACTCCCTGCACCTCGTGTGCAGATGCAGGTGTCTATTCACCTGATAGCGGGTTTTGGCCGATCCAAGACAGAGTTATATAAGTTAACGAGGTGACTGCCAATGTTCGCAGCACCATTTTTCCCTCTTTTATTCATTATTCCGGTTCTGTATATTTTAGACCTTATGGTAGATTTACATTCTGATAGATGCTTGTGACTTGTGACACCCCGATTAGGGCTGTATTGGGTTGTATTTCCGCTAATTAATATTATTAAGACATATTTAAGTTGTTTATTCATGTTTAACTATTTTTGAAAAGATGAGTTGGGTTAGTTGGCTGGCCTCGTCTTCACGAGAGGCGCCATCACTACCAGTGCAGGGTTTGGGTCGTGACATTGCCTCTCTTATGATTTCTCACCCCTGATTCTATTTGAAACCCCAAAATTTGTGGTTTCTCTTTGGGTAGATGATATTGGGGTTCCACTTTGGAACCATAGGCCTTCAGACTCACTATGAGCCTGTAATTGAACGTGAAATCCTGTTTGCTTGTGACTCTGAAATTTTCAAGTGTTAGACCCTTTCTCTTGTTTGAGCTATATGGCTTATATATGAGAAAGAATTCGTCTTTCAAAGGGTTTCACCAACCCAGTAATTGATTTTGAAATCCCTTTAATAAGGCCAGAGATTCCTCACTGATTTCTTTCGATTGAACCTCCTTTTACCCCACTGGTTGTGTTATTCCTTTTGTGTAAGAATCCTATACCCGTGATGTTTTCCTTAAATACATAGTCTCGTGTATTCCTTCTATGATTCCGTGCCAATGTTTGAATTATTTCTATATTTGTATGACTCTTTCCTTAATTATTTGGGATTCCTTATGATTACAATTGGATTCGGGATCCACTTGGTTGATTCTTTTCAAACTGATGCCCTATTTTACTTTATAAACACACTATTATTCCAATTTTCCTTAATTACTCACTATGTATTTGACCTTGTTTACTCCCTATGTGATTTCTTTGCCCTAATCCGCCTTATTAAGCCTGTCCTTTTCCCTTATTCCACATTGAATAGTCGTTTGAATTAGACTCCTTAATTAAAGGAGTCCAGTTGTCTTAATTGATACTAATTGATTGTTATTTCCATATTTGTGCACTCTTTGCCTATGTGTTGGTGGTTTTCAAAAGAACTATATGAAGACCATTCCTCCCTCTTTAAGACATCAGTCAGAAACACTCAAAAATTCTCTGGTAATAGAAAATACTGAAAATATAACTCACAGACACTAAACTTACTTCACGAACAATACTGCTTTCTAATCCTGCTTTACTTGAGATCTTTTGAAACTGCTATTTGCAATCCAGCTTTTTTCAAGGCTACTTTTGTTTTCTTATTTACTTTGAAATGGGTATGTCCTTTGTTTAAATATTCTGCTTCACCCCCTATGTTTACTTTACAACTTCAGGCTCTTATTTACTTGATTGCTTATATGCTATAATTTGTGCTTCATATCTTTTTCCTTTGCTTCTATTTCTATTATGAACCCTTTATCCTTATTTCCCCTTTTATATGCCGAGTTAAGCTCCTGGCCTGACGGTATCCTAATTGTCACACCTCTTTTTTGACGGTGCTTACACCCCGGCGAAAGGGATATAATAAGCAAAAAGAGTTTTTCCAATTAAAGGACGGTTGAAACGGGATTCTTTTATTTTTTTTTAAAAAAAAATCAGAGTAGCCACTTGGGAGATTTATGGTGTCCCAAGTCACCGGTTTGAATCCCGAGTCAAGGAAAGGGTTTGATTCTGTATT